>JAWPHD010007347.1:0-130203 GCA_037043455.1 Cyrtodaria siliqua
TACATGTAATATATGAGAGCTGTGTGCCTTGTGGTTTTAGAGAAGGAGATTTTTTAAGTGTTTCCCTATACAAGTCTATGTAAAACATGTGACCCCTTAGGCGGGGCCAAATGTGACCCTAGGGTCACCATTTGAACAAACTTGTTAAAGGATCAGAAGAATATAGTAAATGCAAAATATTAAACCCCTGGCTCTTGTAGTTTCAGAGAAAAATACTTTGTTTTTCCTATATAAGTCTATGTAAATCTAACCCCCGGGGCGGAGCCAAATTTGACCCCATGGTCACCATTTGAACAAACTTGGTACAGGACCATAAGCTTATAGCAAATATCCAAAATATTAAACCTCTGGCTCTTGCTGTTTCAGAGAAGACGATTTTGTTTTTCCCTATACAAGCCTATGTAAAACTGTAACCCCGGGGCGGGGACAAATGTGACCCAACAGTCACCATTTGAACAAACTTGGTAAAGGAACATAATCTTATAGTAAATGCAAACTATTAAACATCTGGCTCTTGTAGGTTTAGAGAAGAAATGTTTTTAATGATTTCCTATATAAGTCTATGTAAAACTGTGACCCCCGGGGTGGGGCCAAATTTGACACCAGGGTCACCATTTGAACAAACTTGGTAGAGGACCATAAGCTTATAGCAAATGCAAAATATTAAACCTCTGGCTCTTGCAGTTCCAGAGAAGAAGATTTTTTTCCAGTTTTTCCCAATATAAGCCTATGTAAAACTGTGACCCCCGGGGCGGGGCCATATGTAACCCCAGGATCATCATTTGAACAAACTTGGTAATCTTATAATAAATGCAAAATACTAAACCTCTGGCTTTTGCAGTTTCAGGGAAGATTTTTTTGATTTCTTTCCTGTACAAGTCTATGTAAAACTGTGACCACCGGGGCGGGGCCGTTTCGGCATCAAACCATTTCGGCATCTATTTTAATTTGTACCCTAGACGTTTCGGCACCCATTTATATTTGAGTATTATAATGAAGTAAAGAAGTAAAGAAATTAAATATTTTCTATAAGATCACTTGTAATTTATTTAAAATGCAATGTTAATTACCTTAACGGCAACTCCGACGCGGTTTTGAGCCTGAATACAACTAAAACATGAACATAAATAGGGCCCGTATGACTTTTATATTATATTGTAGCTTGGTCACTGAAATTCCCTTTGTAATAGCTCAGGTGTAAATCGTTTAATTGAAAATACCTGAATATGTTCCCTTTAACATGTATAATAATGTATCTAAGACCAAATAAAAACTTATCTGTATTCATACAGTATCTTTTAATCATGTTAATTCTTCACTTTACCTTCCTGTCATCTCCATATCGACGACTACAGGTATGTGACTTGAACAAAGCCTCCACAAACTAACCCATTATTAAAAATCGTCTACATATAACGCATGCGTTATACTTTTCTTGTTTCAGTATAAAACTTGTTAAACGTGTATGAGAAGCATTTGATTCTCATATGAGAATGCGATCATATGTTTGTATGATATATGGGGAAATTGCCAAATCGCAGGTTTAACATGAATAAATTGTTATTTTTTTAAGATCCTATTATTCGGAGTCCATCATGTTTAGCTAAAGGGTTTTAGGCATTAACATGATCCGTTTGTATACGTACTTACAGTATATATTAAATTTAGTTTAATAATATTTTATTGCAGATATGTTACAATACATACATTCAACATCACACATATGCAAATGGATTGAACTACAAGTTATTACAACATTAGTTACAGTTCTCTCCATTGTGGCTGAAACAGTGTATTTGATTATCGGTTTGAAATTGTAACAATACATTTAAATATCAACTTGATAAGAAAAACGAAAAAGAAACAAATCAATTGAAACTCTGCCTTGCCAGTTTACCCCCACGCAATCTCCACCGAAATAACACCCGATATCCCCGTTCAGGCCGATAGAAACATAGCGACAGTTGATCTAGACAAATACAACGGTATTTCGATACAAGTTAAAGATTTTGGAATCGTTTAGTGTTTTTAATATAGTTTTGAACTTGAGTAAATAGAATATGATTTTCCTCGTCCGTTAGTTGGTCGATGCCGTATAAAAGTTTGCGAGGACTTAAGGGATGGAATATACGAGTTTCTAAAAACAATTGCCGTCTTTCATTTCTAAACCTTACACATCTACACAAATTGTGATTATCCCTCAAATGAGTAAGATAGAGATCAGCATTTAAATTGCTGCAATTGCTTAACTTACTTTTACTTACAGTATATATCATTGGAAGTCGACTTTTTAGTGGTAAATAATATTATTATATGTATTATATTTAGAAAATGTTGATAAAATATATCGTAAATATAATACAGCATATTGAGGTGGATTTTTGATGTATGTTTCATCTCAACTTATTAATGAGATTGGTCTATAATTAGATGGTGAATTTCACCTGTTGACAACAGCGAGGCTACTCTTCCACAATTTATTCCTAAGACGAATACTATAAATGATATCCATATTACTGAAAAGGAAATCACTGATATTTTGTCAAATCTAGTTGTAAGTAAAGCTAGTGGACCAGACGAAATAAGTCATCGTGTCCTGAAGGAAACATCAACCACTATATGTCGTCCTCTTTGTGTTCTGTTTAATCGTTCAATTCAAGAAAATATATACCCACAATGCTGGAAATTAGCTAATGTTATGTCACTCTTTAAAACAGGAGGAAAAGATTCACCTTCTAATTACAGACAAATCTCATTAAAATGTTGCGTTGGACAAGTTATGATGCATGTGGTTTTTAAACATTTAATTTCGTACAAATCAACAATCTAATATGATTAGTCTGGATTCTTACCACGGCAATCAACAGTTGACCAACTAATTGATATTTATAGTCAAATTTGCAAAGCAATTGATGATAACAAATGTACATGTATGTTGTTTTTTTTATATATCAAAAGCATTCGACCGTGTCTGGCATAACAGTTTAATTTTTAAACTCCGACACCATGACATTTCGGTTCGGGCAACCTAATTACTTGACTGATCGAACACAAAACGTGTTCTTTGTTTTTTCTAAGGCAAGGCTCCGCTATAGGACCACTATTGTTTTTAATTTATGTAAACGACATAGCAGATACACGGCTTAGTACGACAAGAGTGTTTGCTGATGACAGTTCTCTTGCGGTAACCTCATCAGACAATATATGGAAATAAGTATAAAAGTCGAACAGGAAATGCAGCTTTCACAGAACACAGTAAACCCCAAAACACGCAAAACGACAATTAACGATTAGTTGAGGAAAAGATCTTGCTGGTCATGGTCAGAGCAGTGGTTAGTAAAAGTCAATCCATCCAAAACAGTAGTTCTTTTCACTCGCAAACAGGAATCATCCTTGTTTTTTGAAATACCCATCTAAATTGTGTTGACCATCATAAAGCATCTTGTAGGAATCCTTAGCAGTGATGGCTCCTGGCATGAGCATATTACAAATATTGTAACAGCTGCATCTAAGGTACTAGGTTCAATGAAATTAATGAAATTTAAACTAAAACAATAAATACTTAATCAAATATAAATATCTTATTTTATGCGTAGCAGTGAAATAGTGGATTTTAGCAATGAAATAAGAGTGGCATTTCATACGTCTGAAATATAGAGTTTTACTTTTTCACTGCCGGTAATAATCAAAAGATGCAAATTCCTGTGGTTGTTGATTATTTATTGATTTTGTATTTAAGAACCACTAACAAACATTTTATATAAATTATTATTATTTAAAAAAAACAGTAGCCGCTGTCAAAGATCAGGGGATATGTGTAAGTAGATTCAATACTTTTTTGTTCAATATCAAAATCATTTATTTTTATTTGTTTAGACAATAACTGTTTAATTTATATCATTCGACTGTAAATGGTCTAAGAAAGTAAGCTATAGTTTTAAAACTGATCATGTATTTCAGAATTGTTGTCATTTACAGTGAAAAATGCAGGTCATTTTTTTGGAAAAACTACTTTTTCCCGAAAGTTACTATAAAAGTTATATCATTGGATTTGAAATAACTTAACTAAGAAAATTATTCGTAGATTATTGAAATCGGTAAAGTGGTTTAGAAATTATATTGAATTAAAAACAGCAATGTTATCATACTAAGCCGATGGCGTAGTCAACTTTTTATTTATTACACTTTGATTATAAAGCATAAAATAAAAATAAAATTTGTTGTTTTGGTCGTGAATAACAGATTTCATTTCATCTCGAAGTGATCAAACTTCAGTATTTTCACTCATGCTTCACATTCCCGAAAATATAAAGTTGTCACACTTCTCGGTGAAATGAAATCTGTTATTCAATCCAGAACAACATTTCTTCGTCCTATTTTAGAATACGCGGCTATAGTATGGGATAACTGTACGCACGATGAGAAAGACCAATAAGAAACAATTCAATATGAAGGCGCACATATAGTCACTGGTCTTCTATAGACAGTTATTAACTGAAATTGACAGTTCTGTCTCTTTAGACAGTTATTAACTGAAATTGGTTGGGTCTCTTTGTCCGATAGAAGAAATATACAAAAGTTGACATTGATTTACAAGTTTAAAAATGGAGATTTTACCGAGTTACTTGAATGAACTATTTCCTTCAGCTATTTCAGAATCACATCCTTATAATTTAAGAAATAATTCCGACTTCGTTACTTTATCCAGACAAACTGAAATATATTCACGGTCAGTCTTACCACCATCTCTAAAGCTACGGAATGAACTTGATATTAACACTCGCGAATCAACATCTCTCTCGTCTTTTAAAGCCAGACGTAATAATTATTTCAAACCACCGACAGTACCTAAATATTACATATTGGGCGAGAGATACTGTTCAGTTCAACATGCGCTTGAGAAACAATTGTAGCAATTTAAACGCTGATATTTATTTTAATCATTTGCGGGAAAATCTCAGTTGCGTCTGCGGTAATGAAGTTGAGAACGCTGAGCACTTTTTTTTAGAAATAAAAGACGGCAATTATTTTTTTAGATTTTTAGACAAGCACAACCATTTTCTATTCAATCAACTTCAAAAATACATTAAACAAACTGACCGGTTCCAAAATCCTTGATTCGTATCAATAATTAATATATCGGCGTGTTTTGTCTGCTGTCGTTGTTATTTTATTTAAGCCTGATCAGGGATGCGGGATATTTTGTTGATGGAGATTATGTGGATGACGGATGTCACGGCAGTGTTTAACTTTTTTTAGATGTATTGTTACAATTTCAAACCGATAACTACATACATTTTTCAGCCATAATGGAGAGAACTGTAACTAATGTTGTAATAACTTGTATTTCCATCCATTTGCATATGTTTCTAGTAATATTGTGATGTCTAATACATATATTATAACATATCTGCAATAACATATTATTAAACAATGGTAAAATGTTTAATACATATATTGTAACATATCTGAAATAACATATTATTAAACAGTTGTAAAATGTTTAATACATATATTGTAACATATCTGAAATAACATATTATTAAACAGTTGTAAAATGTTTAATACATATATTGCAACATATCTGAAATAACATATTATTAAACAGTGGTAAAGAAAAATACCTTGGTTTTGAAAATCGGTTGAGAAATAACTATTTTACAGTTTCAAACTTACGTTTTACCCCAGGACTTGGTTCTGAAGATCATAGCGTAGCGAAGAAATCAGAAGCAGGCCGGGTGACCGAAGCTATGTTTAAATCTGACTAGTAGATTGCCGTTTTGCGCAATGTGCAAACCGGAACCAGTCAATATTTCTAAACCGCTTTAATTATATTCTACCATAGCTCTAATAGTTATCCTTTGTTCCTGCTTATAATATACGTTTCATAAACCTGAAGCTCTGAGCCTAAACTGTGCTATAACTGCCAGTATATTTCATCTGTGCTATAACTGACAGATTCGGAAGTTATACCATGGTCGACCCAATTTTCTTTTGTAAAGGACGTTCTGTTGCTAGTTAAATATGTAAAACACGACTAATTACCAAAACAGTACTCCTTCACATTGGATTTGCCCAATAGTATACAAAGGCGATTGGCTGTAATAATCAAAACATGGGTCATGCTCACGCCGCGTGATCGTGATAATGCTATTTCTTGATTGGACCGTGCCGTTAGTTGTACTGAAAACTGCAACGCCCTAAAACTTCTTGCACACGCGTAGTTGGATAAATGGCTATGGTACAAACCATGTATAGCATATTTTTCTCGTAGGCGATTTATACTGCACTCTCGGACCTACGGCCCTCGAGAAGCAGTACAAATCGCATATACTCAAAATAGTATGCTATAAATATGACTTATTCGCTGGGAAGGAGCTAGGCAAGTATAATTAAGGTCTTTAATATATTAGTATGTTAAATGAAATTCCCACTGACTAGGGAGTATAAAACAGCAGTGCGATAAGAGATGCGTAAACTGTTGCCTTGTGATCGAAAACTGTCAGTTATATAATCGCCATTGTCACACTGGCATCCAGGCGTCTCATAACAGGCGTGTGTATTCTTAATCGTTCAAATTCTAAACTTTTCTGTCAAACATAAAGGTATATTTTTTAAAACGGGAAACAGCTGCTTCTATTTTAGAAAATCTATTCTGGCTGCGCATAAATAACATTGACTGAGAGGACATTATTCTTATACACGTCATAGTATAATCCATGTTTACACAGTCTGTTGAAGTGAATTAAATTAGATTGTATAGTCGCACCAACAGTTGGAGAAGACCTCAGGTGCCCCTCCGGACAATTTTCGTGCACGGGCGGGCATCTGTGTAAAAACATCGACGTTGCGCAAGCCAGCCGGATAGGCTCACATGAGGGATCAAACCCATATCGACAGTTTAATGAGTATTAAGGACATTTCCTACAAATGTTCTTCATTTCCTACATGTCTTTTGCCGCATACATGTACATGTCTAAGAGCGACTATGTACACAAATAACATACTTTTTTCAAACTGGTATATGTTTTTCACTAGCTTTCATTATCATAACACTAATTAACTGTTTAGATAATGAATTTATTAATCGATACACTAAATTCAAGTATAGTTTAGTATATTTAACAGACTAAGGAGCGATTTATTGGTTTAGCCGCGATTGGTTTTTTATACTTAGCGCATACATGTCTGCCTGAAATGTAAGAATTAACTTTAAACATTATTTCATTACTACTGATTTGATGACTGTATAGTAGTTTACACACGTGGAATCCATTTATTTAATAAACAAAAAAGGGGTTGAAGTTTAACGTTAAAGAAAAAAGTTTGTGCTTTTTTTTTTGCTCGAAATTCCATACATTGTTTAAAAATTGAAGTGTTATAACAGCCTTTTTTTCAAAAAAAGGTATTGCGCCATATTATGTTTTTATTCATTAGTTTGAAGTACACGATATTATATATATAACAATACAGAAGTTTGTTCATAGGACATACTTTCGAATTCCATCCCTTGAAATGGGCCATATATTTATCTTATCTCAGAAACCAAGTTGGTGATCTATTATTTTTAAAGCCGTTAGGATAGACCGTTCTAGCTATGTACCAAATCTTAAAAAAAAACGTTGCTCATAGGAAAAAATATGAAGAAAGTGTAGAAAATGTCCTTACTTTTACATAAAAAATAAACAACAACAATATTTGTAATAATAATAACAATGATACTAAAGTGTACATTGTGTTTCTGAAGATCGCCGAAGAACCATCAGTGAAGGATATAAAAAAACTGTTCTTGAATAGCATGCATGTTCTAGTATTCAAGTAACTCCATTTGTATTGATGTTGTTTCACCTATTCAATCTTAATAATGAGATCATACATGTCATAGGCAGAAAGAAACATCATTCATACTTTCAAAGCAACGACGTTTCAACAAATATATCGATTATAACCTTATAACAGGTTAACTGTGCTGCGCATCAAACAGTTATTGTTTCTTTCCCCTGAGTGCAAAACAAAATATGTGTGTTGAATACCAAGATTTTGTCCTTTTTAGAAATATCCTTAAATATTCGATTCAAGTTACAACATAAATTCAGTTATTGTTGACATTCTCTTACACATATTCCCCTATGACCAAGTTCACGTCGTCAGTAGTAAATAATTGCGTACGCTACTACAATGAAACATCCATTATATATAAAGGTTAGCTCATTTGTAAATAATTGTATTATACTTACTAACTGGTATCCCCTTAGGTTTCGTTGCGATAAGAGTACCGACACATGCGTACTGATTATGTAACTTATGTTCTCTCGGGTAACTTGTTATTGAGACTCATTTACAATTACTTTGACCACTGGTGACCGAGATGGCCACTAGTGGTGTTATGGCGACTTAAAACTCCATTTTCATGATCAGGTCATCGGTTTTAGAATTAATTATCAGATTGTTATGATTTTGATAGTCTAAATAATCGACTTCAAATGGTATTAACAAATGAACACGCATGCCTAATGTCACATTTAATTATAACGATACTGCATTTATTCTGCTTTAGGAAATACAGTACTACGCCGCTATATAGTTTCTTGATTGTTTAATTCAAACATCCGACAGTTTAATATGCTGTTTGTTTAATATGTAAACCTTGGTGAAGGGGCGTCCGTGGCCGAGACATGAGAGTCTCTGACTTGAAATCACCTGTCCCTCACCGCTGTAGGTGCGATCCCTCAGGGTCCTAGGAATCTTTATGTGAGGAAGCTATCCAGCTGGCTTGCGGAACGTCGGTGGTTGTTCCCATGTGCCCGCCCGTACACGAAAGTTGCCCGGAGGGATACCTGGGGCCTTCCTCCACCTGTGGAAGCTGGAAAGTCGCCATATGTCCTTAGCTGTTGGTGCGACTACAAAATCCAATTCTATTCAAATACCTATTTGAAATAAAAAAAAATACTATATAGCCGACGGCAAATTACTTTGGAGTTGATAGATAGCCGACTTCAATGTGCTCAGAGTAAATTACAAAGTACTATACACTTTGCTGAGTTAGCCGATTACAATGTACCTAACAATTTAAGTATATCAGAACACAATGTACGTTGCATGTCGATATCTCACAGCATGCAATATACATTCTCGCAGCATAATAGCCGACTACAAAGTATGTCGCGGCATAATAGCCGATTACAATGCATATCGCAGTATAATGTCCGACTATAGAGTATATCGCAGCATAATAGCCGACTAAAATGTATATCGCAGCATATTAGCCGCCTACAAAGTATAATCGCAGACTATAGTGTATATTGCAGCACAATAGCCAACTATAGTGTATATCGCAGCATAATATCTGACTACAATGTATCTCGCAGCATAATATCCGACTACAATGTATATCGCGGCATAATAGACGACTACAATGTATCTCGCACAATAATAGCCGACTATAGTGTATATCGCAGCATAATAGCCGCCTACAAAGTATAATAGCCGACTATAGTGTATATTGCAGAACAATAGACGACTATAGAGTATATCGAAGGATAATAGCCGACTACAATGCATATCGCAGCATAATAGCAAACTACAATGCATATCGCAGTATAATAGCCGACTACAATGTATCTCGCATCATAATATCCGACTACAATGTATATCGCAGCATAATAGCCGACTACATTGTATCTCTCATCATAATAGCCGACTACAAGGTATATCGCAGCATAATAGCAGACTACAATGCACATCGCAGTATAATAGCCGACTACAATGTATCTCGCATCATAATATCCGACTACAATATATATCGCAGCATAATAGCCGACTACAATGTATCTCGCATCATAATAGCCGACTACAAGATATATCGCAGCGAATTAGCCGACTACAATGTATAATAACCGACTATAATGCATATCGCAGCACAATAGCCGACTATAGTGTATATCGCTTAATAAAAGCCGACTACAATGTATATCACAGCATAATAGCCGACTACAATGTATCTCGCAGCATAATAACCGACTACAATGCATATCGCAGCATAATAGCCGACTACAATGTATCTCGCATCATAATAGCCAACTACAATGTATATCGCAGCGTATTAGCCAACTACAATGTATAATAACCGACTATAATGCATATCGCAGCACAATAGCCGACTATAGTGTATATCGCTTCATAATAGCCGACTACAATGTATATCACAGCATAATAGCCGATTACAATGTATCTCGCATCATAATAGCCGACTACAAGATATATCGCAGCGTATTAGCTGACTACAATATATAATAACCGACAATAATGCATATCGCAGCACAATAGCCGACTATAGTGTATATCGTTTCATAATAGCCGACTACAAGGCATATCTCAGCATAATAGCCGACTACAATGTATCTCGCATCATAATAGCTGACTACCAGATATATCGCAGCGTATTAGCCGACTACAATATATAATAACCGACTATAATGCATATCGCAGCACAATAGCCGACTATAGTGTATATCGTTTCATAATAGCCGACTACAATGTATATCACAGCATAATAGCCGATTACAATGTATCTCGCAGCATAATAACCGACTACAATGCATATCGCAGCATAATAGTCGACTACAATGTTTCTCGCATCATAATAGCCGACTACAATGTATCTCGAATCATAATAGCCGACTACAATGTATATCGCAGCATACTAGCCGACTACAATGTATAATAGCCGACTACAATGTATATCGCAGCATAATAGCCGACTACAATTATAAAAGCCGACAATAGTGTATATTGCAGCACAATAGCGGCCTATAGTGTATATTGTAGCGCAATAGCCGACTATAGTGCATATCGCAGCATAATGGCCGATTAAAGTGTATCACGCAGCACAATAGCCGACTATAGTGTATATCGCTTCTTAATAGCCGATTACAATGTATATCACAGCATAATAGCCGACTACAATGTATCTCGCAGCATAATAGCCGATTACAAGGTATCTCGCAGCATAATAACCGACTACAATGCATATCGCATCATAATAGCCGACTATAATGCATATCGCATCATAATAGCCTACTACAATGTATATCGCAGCATAATAGCCGACTACAATTATAATAGTCGAATATAGTGTATATTGCAGCACAATAGCCGACTATAGTGTATAGTGTAGCACAATAGCCGACTATAGTGTATATCGCAGCATAATTGCCGACTAGTGAATCTCGCAGCTGAAATTTATCCGATAACAATGCATAGTGTTCTTTAAAGATTTACTATGCAATATACTTAGAGATAGTGCAGAACACAAATTAGAGATATTGCAGAACACAAATTACCTTGCGTGTTGATATATAGCAGACGACAATATATCCCGGTGCATAACATCCCACTACAATGTATCTCGCAGCGGATATATAGCCAATAACAATGTTCCTATAATTACTACAATGTACCTCGCATGTTGAAATGGCTGGTTCCCCTCTCCTGAGTCGGTCTGCTACTTGCTTTGGTATCGTCTGATAGAGCAGGGAATCAGTCCGCTTCATCTCAGCATCCAGCTTAAATATGCTTTCCTGGAGAATCCTACTCTTCTATTGTTCCTGTAAAAAACGGTGTTATGTAGCGACACAGCCAACATCTTCAATATCGAGAGGTTTGAAAAACTTGAATAAGGGTGAAAGAATTATCGAAATCGGATGATAAAGACAGAAGATATGATCATCTGAAGCTTCTATTGAAACGGATATGGAAGCTGCCATTTTGAGAGCTCTGACATATCAGTTATAAATATGAAAAAGTATTGATTTATAGAGAAAAAATGACAGCAACTGTATGAAAAATATGCATACTTAATGACAATAATGCTTTATATGACCAGTAAAGGATTTTGCATTAATTTGTAGTGATTTAATTTTTGCTATAAATGATAGTTATTAATATTCCATATATGGTAATTTCGAACAGTGACGTCATAGTTCTAAAATTGGCGGCTCCCATATCCGTTTTAGAACAACTTTCAAATAGTCATATCTTGCCTGTTTATCATCCGGTTTGGATAATGCTTTCACCTTTTGTCAAGTTTTTTCAGATTGATTGATTGAATTGGATTTTATAGTCGCACCAACAGCTAAGGTCATATGGCGACTTTCCAGCTTCCAATGGTGGAGGAAGACCCCATGTGCCCCTCCGGGCAATTTTCGTGCACGGGCGGGCACCTGGGTAGAACCACCGACGTTCCGCAAGCCAGCTGGATAGCTTCCTCACATAAAGATTCCTAGGCCCCTGAGGGATCGAAACTACAGCGGTGAGGGGCAAGTGATTTCAAGTCAGAGACGTTAATCACTCGGCCACGGACGCCCCTAAGTTTTAACAGAACTCTCAATAACAGAGCTTGTTTTGCTGTTAATGCGACATTCCCTTTTTGCCAAGGCAGTTCTATGTTTAATTACACTAAATCAGTCGGATGTGCCTGGTGCATAGGCAGTTCTATGTTTAATTACACTAAATCAGTCGGATGTGCCTGGTGCATTCGAAAGTAGTTCTGTATTAACGAGTGCTAATATATTCTTTTCTTTAAACACTTTTTTCAGAGCAGTTTCGTTTTATTTTTTTACTGTAACTGTATCCGGGACATGTTATTGATATTTGAAAAGGCAGCACACCATGGTTTTACTGTTTTTTATATAAATTTCAGAAGTGAAAGTAGACAAGGGGTAAAAATAACGTTGACCTTGGACCTGGTGTTAATATACAGCTATTTCCTTGTTACAGTTGATGTTTAATAGTAGACATGTTTATTTGCATGATAAAGCCAGTTTTCCAGAATTCTAACCTAGTTTGAGATCTTAACAGGTTGTCAACATTCTCATTATACTATGGAAGGGGCATGGAGACTCGTTGACGCTTTTATAACCTCTAATGTAAAAGTAAGTATTACGTCAAAGCAGTTTTTAATGTAAAAGCCTGTGTTATGCTTGTTTATCTTTATACTGATATTGCACACAATCTGTTTTGATAATCACCGCAGCCTCGTTTCCGAGGAATGTTTTTACGGGCTTTTTGTATCACTGATTAACACCGATATTTAACGTGCGCATGATATATCTGTCCCTGCACACGGGACCGATGGCTTTACATCCCCTCCGAAGGATGGCATACTTCCACAGTAACTTGCCCGAATAATGTCGAAGCATTTCTTGTGATAAAAGCAGTTATAATTTAGTTATAATGCCAACGCCGTTTTAATATCAAAGTAGGTCTGATGTCAATTCAGGTCTTATATCAAAGCAGTTTTAACTCGTAAGTCGAAGCAGTTATTACGTCGAAGCAGATCTAATTTCAAGGCAGATCTAATGCTAAAGCAGATCTAATGTTAAAGCAGTTGTAATGTCAACGCGGTTCTTATATAAGCAGCATTTTTGTTAGTCTTGATCTTCTTCGACGCTTAATTGTAAATACAAACGTCTTGACCGTTTGTGCAGAAACAAATATAAACTGGAAGCACGTGACCTTAATTACTATTTTGTTATTAAAGTATTTCTGACCATCCGCATTTAGTTCGTCGATATAATAATGTAGTTTCCCTCTTTGTTTATTAATACATGTATTGTCTTTTTGCCTTTCTGTAGATCTTGGATAGCACGTGTTCATGTCTCAGCCAATCAGAAACGATACCAGTGTATAGGCAAAAATCAAACTTTGTTCAGGAGAACTGTTCTAGACGTTTGTCTTGAAAACAAGCAAGCGTCGCAGATGATCTAGACTACTTTTTTGTCAAAGCAGGTGTTATTTCAATCTCTACCAGAGACTTTGTCAATGTTTCAGAAAGTATTCTGCGATCACATGATAATGTGTCACATAGCTAAAATATCAAAATGGCGAACAGAAATCCACTTCGTGACTTGACAACACTGATGATACGGGAGTACTGTTGATTGAGTGGTAAACAATCGAAAGAACTCTTTATTTATTTATTTTTTTCAAAAAATCACTTAAGACTCTTTAGAGCTATGAGATTTTGGAAAGTGATGGTAAGCACAGACGCTATACTGTAACCCGTTACGTGGTCCGAGTATTAACATCCATACCCCATCCAACCCCTTCTCCAAGGAGCGAAAAACTGGGTTGACTGAGGTATGAAATAAACCCTTAATTTCGGTTAAAAAGTTTGCATATTGTAAAATTAAAACATTTAATAGGTCATTTAAAACAGGTTATCGCATTATTTTTTTCAGTGCCTATCGGTAACGTAATGGTAGTGTGCATTTTGAGTTTTAATCTTAGATAGTAAAAATAAATGCA
The DNA here is from genome assembly GCA_037043455.1 of Cyrtodaria siliqua. NCBI lineage: Eukaryota > Metazoa > Mollusca > Bivalvia > Adapedonta > Hiatellidae > Cyrtodaria > Cyrtodaria siliqua. The sequence continues at coordinate 14,308 of JAWPHD010007347.1, forward strand.
TCGATGTTTGGTAATGTTGGCTGTGTATACATTGCGATCATACTATTTTTTCAACCACAATGGTTTCCGGAAAGATATTGGGGTTGCCGTTTGCTGTTTCTATCTCCGATGACTGACTTTTATATATTTTACGTCTGTAATTTCAAAGAAAACTAGATCGCGCTGTCGATGGCGCGCCATCGTAAATCTCCGCGCTCTCCATAAAGCCACATATGTGACCCCTCCACACCCCTGTTATGACACTGGGGTTTGTTTTATAGCACCGCTCTAATTAATGCTCAATTTGATATGCAACACGACCCTATTCAGAGAGAACTAGAACTGTCGCCGAAGGCTGACAAATATACCGCCGCCTGTGTCCCTTTGGCCCCTACACTTTTTTGCACCAATATACGTTTCCTTCATGCAATTGATACTGATTCATCAGAAATATATACTTAAAGGAAAAAGAAACGCATAATGGGTATTTCCGCTATATCTTGTATGTTTAATATGCTACTGCTTATCGAATGGATACCCTTTTAACGTTTCATTATCGACAGAATGTACATTTGGCTCAAGCGGGTTAGCAAACTTAGGCTTTAAACGTTGCAATCTCTTAACATTAAACACAATACTGAAATGGCTTGACTTTTTCAAGCGAAACTTCAACATTTATGCATTTCGTGTAACAAAGTATACTTTGATAAAAATATCTACTACATGGAAGAGGTGTCCATTCTGTAATTAGTTGTAGCCCTTTTTTGTACAAAACACGTTGAGATATATCTGGAATAATACGTGGAATTATGTGCGTATAATATTGTTATAATAGGCAGATTTTTAATTATGCGTTTCATTTTTCTTTCAGTATATAAAAAACATCTGTAGGACATAAATGAACGGATAGTACGCCACACAAGAATTTCCACTGTGTATGTTATTCATGTCAACAACTTCAAAGGGCCATAACTTATGTACAAATGGTCGAATAAAAAAACATCTTCTCTATCACATTCGCATCAAACATTGTCAGCAGGTCAAATATTAAAACAGGCCACCTAAAACTGAATGAGTTATGAAACACATGAGGATTTCTTCTAGATATGTTGTGATTTAAAACAATCAACGGGCCTTAACTCACACAAAAATAATCGAACCATTAATCTTTTACTTCGCTATCACTAAATCATCTTGCCAAATATTAAAACAACCCACTTACAAATGGACGAGGAGTAGGCACACCAAACAATATTTCCCTGTTTAATATTTATTAAAAAAATCAAAGTTCTGTAACTCATGTAAACATTATCAAATCAAAACTCTTCTTATTCGCTATCTTCACATCATACTTAGTCAGCAGGCCAAAGATTAAAAAAATCCACCTAAAAATGAATGAGCAGTTAAACAAACAATATATTGGTCCCTCTATTATATATAGGCGTTAAGCCGAAAGCGCCCGAGTGTCTATTTTAGCTAGTATACACGCTAGCTATTTTTTAAAAAACAATGTTTTAAATATTATTATAGCACTTTAAAATGATAATTTATCACATAATGATTGTATTTTAACAAAATTACTCTATCATTTAGTATCATTTAATATCCTTTCTGGATCCAGTGTTTGTGCAATGTGTTTTCTCTACTATTAATGTGTGTGTTGTACACCCAATTGCGATGAAAGAGGAGTCTACATATCCTCTCAACGGTCTTCAAGTTATGACTCAGGGCTATGTCTCCAGTGTTGGGGATGGGTCTCGGTGGATGGCTGTATCCGTCTGTTCATACCCACTGAGTTTATAATGGTTATAGCGTGAGGATCCCAACGGTTTTCAAGTTATGAACCATGGGTTATTTCCCGAGTGTTGACAACGGATCCTGGGGCAGTAAATAAGTGAGGAAGTGTCGATTCTTACGGATGTCTGGTGGTGTACAGTACTGGTTCTACTCAGGAAAAGTGGGTGGTCTGCCTCCACCACATAAAATCGACTGTCATATATAACCTTACATGTGTTGAAAAAAAACATACAAACAAACAAACAAACAAACAAACAAACAAACAAACAAACAAACTGTCTAGTAAGTGTATAAATGGTTATATGGTGAAGATCTCGAAAAAAAAGTTTGTCCCCGTCAAACTTTTCAAGTGTAACTCCCAGGGCATGACATAGGCGTCAAATTCAAAATCCCGTATGTTATGCTTTATAACTTGATTACACACACAATAATAATAATTCCAAAAGAGTTGTGCAGATCCTGGACTAGGTCAATCATATCCTAAAGAAAGAAGTTCACAGCTTTAAAACACCATACAAACAAACAAACAAACAAACTGTCTAGTAAGTGTATACATGATTATATGGTGAAGATCTCGAGAAAAAAGTTTGTCTCCGCCAAACCTTTCAAGTGCAACTCCCAGGGCATGACATAGGTGTCCAATTCAAAATCTCGTCTGTTACGCTTTATAACTTGATTACACACACAACATTGCAGATCCCTTTGCTATACCATTAAGTAGTTACTAGCCCCGTCCCCAGCGTTGAATAATAATTCCAAAAGTGTTTGTACAGATCCTGGACCTCCTAAAGAAAGAAGTTCACAACTTTATCTATGTAGGAGGAGATGCCTTCCATCACAGCACGTACTGACGGACACACGGACGGAGACGATAACCTGATACCCGATATTTCTTCGAAAAGCGCGGGGATAATAAATCCTCCCCATTTATACATTCTCTTTTTACACTTTACATGTGTTCACTTAATTATAGTGATATATGACTTTGTGTGAACCCCTAACTTGACAACACTATTACCCATAAATACATCACTAATAATATTAAATTGAGATGAATCAGATTTAATTAAATTCTACATCATTCTACAAAAAGTGTTCAAGTGAACTACGTAATAGGTCCATTATCATACTCTTTTATAACGACCTCCTATGCCTTAAATGCGAGTGATTCAATTATTGCGCAATAAATGTTCTTTCCACCTTCTTTATTAATGTTTAACGTCACCAATTCAATTAAAAGAGACATTTGTGCACTTTATTTAATCTCATAACAACATTAAAATAAATGGAATTTAGTAAAACCCTGAGCGATATTTTCTAACTAAGCGTCTTAAATTAAATTAAACGAAATGCGATCACAGCATTATTAGATGCCATTAAATATTTGGCGGGAAAAACAATAGAACATAACACGCTAGTTTTCAAATTAAAACTGGTATTGGAACGAAATTAGATTCACTACCGTCGTTATTAATAAGCCACCTGAAATAGCAGACAATCCAGGTTATGTCGTCATTAATAATTCAAGTAAAATCTCAAAATAATCAACGTAATGTATACTATCAACGCCCATTGTGTTTTTAAATGCCGTCTGGTTCCGGTTTACGACACTGGCAGAAACGTTGGTGATATATTTATTGTTTTTTTTCTCTACGAACAAGAAAGACCATACGAGGTCTTTAAAGTAAGTACCATTTCGCACGTGCCATGGCGTACTTAGTTATTCATTTTGGATTCACTTTAATGCAGATATACGACTTTGAGATGTACCAGTCAAGCGAAATTCCGTGTCGCATGCAATAAAGAGGCAAATACAGACGAGAAAAAAATTAAGCGTAGTACAATATTGTTGGCATAAAACAGTAAAACGCAATAAACGTGAGAGTGTATTAGTCTGCAATAAATCATCACATTTTCTTAAAATCAATGGGTGAATATTCAGTGGAGTGGTATGGTCAAAAATACCAGTAGAAACCGCAGTCAATCGAAACATTCATAGAAACAAACAACAATTGCATGGATAAATTAGAATCAATGTGTAAGGCATCGCAGATATCAAAGGATTTACAATAGGAATACCCCCTAGGATTTACAGTAGGAATACACCCTAGGATTTACAATAGGAATACACCCTAGGATTTACAATAGGAATACCCCCTAGCATTTACAATAGGAATACACCCTAGGATTTACAATAGGAATACCCCCTGGATTTACAGTAGGAATACCCCATAGGATTTACAGTAGGAATACACCCTAGGATTTACAATAGGAATACACCCTAGGATTTACAATAGGAATACCCCCTAGGATTTACAATAGGAATACCCCCTAGGATTTACAGTAGGAATACACCCTAGGATTTACAGTAGGAATACACCCTAGGATTTACAATAGGAATACCCCCTAGGATTTACAATAGGAATACCCCCTAGGATTTACAGTAGGAATACACCCTAGGATTTACAATAGGAATACACCCTAGGATTTACAATAGGAATACCCCCTAGGATTTACAATAGGAATACCCCCTAGGATTTACAATAGGAATACCCCCTAGGATTTACAATAGGAATACACCCTAGGATTTATAATAGGAATACCCCTAGGATTTACAATAGGAATACACCCTAGGATTTACAATAGGAATACACCCTAGGATTTACAATAGGAATACCCCCTAGGATTTACAGTAGGAATACCCCCTAGGATTTACAGTAGGAATACCCCCTAGGATTTACAGTAGGAATACCCCCTAGGATTTACAGTAGGAATACCCCCTAGGATTTACAGTAGGAGTACCCCCTTGGAACGGTCAATGGTAGAAAGGCCGCTGGAGATGTAAACCACGTTCTAGGGTGCACAAAACTTCACTCTTATCCCATTGTCATTCCAACAAAACCGGACAATCTAAATACAGAAACATCCTCCAGGCTATATCCTCTAACAATCTAGGCGGCATTAATAGGCAATCTAAGCATAACGCATAGATGATCATGCATATATGAATAGAAGGCATAAAAATCCGCAAAAAATGTCCTACAGGACTTGACAGAAGCAACTGCAACTAGAGAATAAACCATTTTGGGCATGGTAAGACAAGAATGGAGTCACAAACCAAACGTTACAGTCCTCTTAGGATTTAGGTAGATGTCATAATAGGGTCCACAATCTGGGCGTTTATCGCAAAATCAAAGAGGAAAGCATAGTGGCGAATTTTAAATGGGTCAACCACTAAACACTTAACGCTAAACACGAACTAGGATGGCCACAAACAATCCGAATGAAACGAAACTGTAGCAGAGTTACCAATGCCCACACCGCAATATTTTGACAGAAAAGGAATTTGATGTCACCAGTAAGGAATAATGAGGTTTAGATACTAAAGGTCAAGGTCATCAGCTTCCGATAATCTTGTCCGCTCTATAACTCCTCTTCTCCTGAAGCAAAGCTCATGCAACTTCATAGACGAACAGCCTCTGGTAAGAGGATGACCCCTATTGATTCTGAGGTCAGTCGGTCAACGGTCAACGTCACCGGTACACGATAATGAAAAACATTGTCCACTTCATAACACCTCTCCCCCTGAAGAAAATCTCATAAACTTAATAGGTGGACTGCCTGTGATGAAAAGATGGCCCCTTATTGGTTTTGAGATCAGTAGATCAAATGTAAAGGCCACCATTACCTGATCATGAAAATCCCACTCCACTCAATCTTTACTCAAACAGTAGGATGGGGAATGGGTGAAGGGAGGGGGGTAGGGGGTATATTTGTCGCCCTTAAAAGGTGACAGCTCTAGTTGGCATTGGTGGACATCGCTGGATGACAAAAAATACCAAGATCAAGGTCATATTTTGCGTTATTTCCCAAAAACTTTAACCTTACTTAGGTAACAACCTTGGTTAGGTAACTTCACCTCAGTTAACTGCATGATTGCCTGATTTTAGGTCTTTGATACTTGGTCATATTTATTGTTGGCATTGGTGGACATCGCTGAATGACACAAATTACCAAAGTCAAGGTCATATTTTGCATTACTTTCCCACAACTACATCCTGGTTAAACCACTTAACCTCAGTAACTTGACTTCTTATGATTACTTCGTTTTTATTTGTTTGATACTTGGTCATATGAAGTGTTGTCTTCGGTGAACATCATTTAAGCACACATTCAATAAAATATTTCATATGCGGTTTGCCGCGGTGAGCGAGACACCCTCAGACCGAGGTCTTGATTAGTAAATAGTGTACTTCGAAATTTGGGCGAAATTTCGATGATATGATAACATGACTTATGTTATTAAGAAATGATGTCTCGTTTGCACTAGTTGGATAAATTGATCATTCTATGGACCAATTTATTTTACTTAAAAAAAAAAAATACCACAAGCTATAAACACACTTGACTATTCCATTTCTTTTTTTAATGATGGTGGACCAATTGTCCTTAATTGTGAAGAATGATTCTACAAAGATACACTATCTTACTATAACCTTTCAAAACCCCAAAGATATATACTCACAAAATTGACCAGCACAATGACATAAAGCATGTAATGCAAGTACTACTTGCCCATTACTGGTTTGGATATAATTACGTCAGTTACTACTTGCTTTGTCGCGACACAACGTATCACGGTGGTAAACATTTGTGTTTAATCGAATACAAGATAACTATGGTGGCATATTCCTGCCACGAGATAGCTAGATAATTTATCGTGCATTTTTCGCGATAATATTACTTTTTCTCTTTAATTTTCAACAATTTTATCTAACAAAACTTGCTGCAATACTGCCCTCATCTGTCATCACGTTAGCACAATAGTTAACGCGGTAAGAATTATCTTAAACATTTGAAATTTTGTTTTCGTAATAATTATGACTATTTATCGCTATCGCGTAAATATATATAGTTAACTCAATAACAGTATTTATCGCGAAACCAGAACTATCATGATCAGTAGTATCGCGGCATTTAACAAGATAACTCAGAGATTTTGGTGAAAATTCAATTACTATCGCGAAGAAAGCATGATACGGGTATCGCGATAATTTTCCAGAAACCAGAATCATGGAGGCAGAAGTGGGCATTAGCGTGGCATTTAACATAATAACTTAAAGAATTTAAGATAATTTTATCTTACACATTTTATAAGATTTTCGCGAAAATTCATTATTATCTCGAAAAATACATTGTACTGTCTCGAAATAATCATGATAATTATCTAGCTATCTCGTGGCAGAAATATGTCACCATAGATAACATGTTTATATATATTCCGGATACACAATTATAGCAAGTACATTCAAAAAGTGTAAGTGTGACCTTGAACTTAAACTAAGGCATATTGCTTTGGGTGCGTCACATCGTCTCATGGTGGTAACATTTGTGTATAATATTATTGGAATCCAATGCTAGATAAAGAATCTATAGCCTGGAGACGAAGTTATAATCATTACCTTTAAAGCTACAGACGCCCTATATCAATCGAGTTCTTCTTTGTAGGCGTGTCCTTATTTGTAACTTCATGTTCACCAGCTCATGTCGAAATCGGGTATTTAAGCGAGCAAATATAGCGCATGAAATCATTTACTGTATATACATCGACCAGTGCACATCGTACCTTTACACAGGTAACAGTAATTTTTACCGAAAAAAAAAGTTAGCTTCTTTCGGGGGTCGAACACACCGACCTTCTGATTTCAAGTCCAGTGCTCTATTCACTGAACTATAACGCTACTTGAGAAAATAGTAAACTAACTACCATATATTATGAGGCAAAATAACTTAACATATTTGAACGCAACTAAAGATGGTTCAATAAATATGCAGTCCATATTGTGGCACGTGTAAATTAACATTGACTGGTGTAAAACTGTATCTTATTAATATGAAACTAATACTTCGTCACAAATCAACCATATATCGACTTGTTATTAGCGCTTGATGAGTTTTATGCGCGCTCTTGTTATTACGTAATGCCTATTTAATGTTAAAAATGCTACAAAATCCCAATAAAAAGCAGTGGTGTAGAGGTTCAGCGTACATCTTTCAAACCTTACAAGTGCAAGACTGTGGTTCAAATCCCGTTCCGGGCAACTATTTTTTATCACATATATTCTGGAGCCGTATATTTATCGATGTTACCTGTACGGAGGCTAAATAAAATTGTGAAATTGTACGTATCGATTTCTCCTTATATACCGACTTTTGGGGTGTTCGTCGATTTAAAACTACTGCACACGTGACTCATTCATATTCATGAGTTATTACCAGTTAAAATAGGGACTGTACAGCTTTAAAGTGTGACGTTAACCTTAATATTAGGCATATTTCTTAGATCGCAGCAAATTGTCTTATGGTGGTGATCATTTCTGTTGTAATATTATATGAATCCAGTGATGCATAAAGAAGTTATAGCCTTATGAGGCGCCATACGTGACTATATGTTGTAAGATAAATATATTCGTTGCGTGTAAAATATATATGATACAGACAAATATATACGTTACTCCGAAATATATATATTGAATACAAAATATATATGATACAGACAAATATATACGTTAATCCGAAATATATATATCTGTCCAAAAATATATATCTGAAAAATATATATTCTGTTTTTAAATATATATTGTAGACGCAAATATATACGTTACTCTGAATATATGTTTTTTCCTAATTTATATATTGTAGACGCAAACATGTATATGTTATACCGAAAAATATATTCGCTTTGTAAAAATAGATTATCCGTCTTAATATATTGAAGATAACAATATTTGAGATGAAAATAAATAGTTTCTCTAAAATAAATATATTGCAGACACAAATATATCAATGAAATATCGAAAAATAAATGGTGCGAACTTCTGGGTGACCGAAACTAAATAAATATTTGTTTTCCAAATATATATGTACTGTGCTGCAAATATATACGTTGGCGTAGACTGTGCTGCAAATATATACGTTGGCGTAGACTGCTACACTGTCCCGTTTTTCAAACTCCTCGAGAAAAGCCAAATTTAAAGAGCGCATTTCCCAGCACCCGAGAAGTGTTCCGCATGTTGTAGTTTCTTTACCACGAAAACATAACAAATCCGCTAAAAATGGACGAGAAACGGCTAACGTACGAAGAACTGTTGATCAGTTGTTAAGCAACCCGCAATTTCAGGCCTTGGTTCAGAGCTCGTTATTGTTGAACTACAATAGATAGTATCTCGAGTATGCTGATATTGAAATACGCGACTGCGGCAATGATCATACATCGTCCAAAAGTAGTCTTGTAATACAAGAAACTGTCAGATTCGTATCTTCTTACCAACGTATTGATCACGTAACCCCATCCTCCGTTCAACCACCTTAGTGCTGTTTAAATTGTCCGAATGCATCAGGCGCGTGGCCTCGGCTGGCGTGGCGCAGTCGGTAGCGCGTCGGATTTGTAACCGGAGGCCCCGGGTTCAATCCTCCGTGGTGTTACTGAGTTCTGTCGGTGTGTTCTTGGGCAAGACACTTTCCTTTAGCCTCGTCCTTCGGATGGAGACGTAAACCGGGCGGTCCCGTGTATCGGTCTATCCTCCGAGCACTTTAAAGAACCATAGGAATCTATGCCATAATAGAGTAGGGCACTGTTCCCGAATTACTATGTATCCTTCTCCTCTCTCTGGGGCGGCTCTAAATAACCTATACTGTCTTGATGAGCCGTTAAACAACATTCAATTCGTCAGCAAGACGAGCGAGAGATATAATGAAGCTCTCCAAATCATACGTTGTATCATCATTTACCGGAAACATACATGTATAATGTCGGACCAACAAAACAAAACACATTAATCAAGTTACACCTACAAGCGTTAAAGACTGCCATGGTTGTTGCGCGAAGTAGACGCTCGCAATCGCTTTACTGCTGCGCATATCCGTATTTTTTAGCGTTTTTTTCACACAGCATAATTGGCTTGTGCGAGTTTAAAAAAAACAACGGGACAGTGTAGCAGTCTAGGATAACGTATGGTGTCAGACCGGTGAAAATCAGCCCATTGAACACAATGCAATATAGGCTATATTTGGAGATCAGTCACAAGTTCCACAACATTCGTTCGCTTAAATACACTTTTATTCTGTGTATTAAACACGTTTGGCTAGCAAACGGTCCCATATCTGGAATAAAATACCGATTCAGTTTTTCAACATTTCGCGTCATTCATTCACACTATGCGTATTTCGAAATACACATATGTCAAAACCACATCTCTACCTAACCTCTGTGCTCATACTCTCCAAAGAAATAATCCTGACAAACACAGTAAAATACTTACTATTCATGACAACAGACATACTACTTTAACCTCAGGTTACATTTCACAATGAAATAGAAACTAATCTTGGGAAAACCACATGCAAACTAGAAACTTTGGATTCTTTCAAGGAACTATTTCAGCACCCTACGACCCGGAAGTACTTCCTGATTGGTCTGACACCGTATACGTTATCATAGACTGTGCTAAAAATATATACGATGTCAGAATAGTCAGGAAGTATTTTTGAATTTTACAACAGAACATGTTTTTTTTGCAATTGAAATATAATGTGTGTGTTTTAGTGTGGAATTTGGGGGTCCTAGTGATTTGGAGTGACCCTAAAGCAGTTTAAGTAGGCTCTCAAGTGTCTTTAAGTGGATTAGTGGCAAAAGGTAATAGATCTGTCACAATTCCTACAATAAATGGCAATTTTATTATTTTAAGGTACCGTATGAGGCTAAAATCTGAAAATGTATGACACGACTCTAGGAAGAGTCTAGGAAGAGTCTGACTTTGTATCGAAAGCCTGAGAACCGGTAAATTTTGTACGCGATGATTGTTTTTACAATCTGAAACTGAATAACAATTAAATGTGTAATAAACCATTCCCAAGCAACAATTAATTTGTATGTTGATTTCTTTCTTTGAGTATACATGCAACTGTTAGTTTAAACATAAAAATGAACATTTGAGATGTTTGTACACAATAACTTGTATGCATATACATACATGTAAATAAACATATTAGATATATATTTATCATTCAGACGGACGAGTACATGGGTTATTTTAATGAATGGATGGAGTAAATGCTGAAAGTAACCCTGATACAGTATAGTGTCACTGTTAATCTCCTAAATGCACGATTCTTAAACACACATAACCCCAAGATTGATAATAAACAGACACAACGTGGCTGCAATACCAGCATCTGTGCAACAAAGGATCGGATGTAATCAAGAGCTCTAAGGTACCTGAAACACATTTTCATTTCTGGACATATACGCTCGTTCCGCATGTTATTGTTCAATTTGGGTATAGATGAGCAAGATTGTGCGTGAAACATGTTCCAATTATATACTGCCTGCACACCTGGGTCCATATTCATAAAAAGAGTATGAAAGGAGACATTTGAAAATTGCCGAACATGATCAATATAAAAAAATATATATACAAATACTGCAGTCTCGGTTTGATTAAAACTTCATAAACGGTAGTGAAAATGCAAGCGCCCATTCACGCCCTCTAACCCCGGGTTGAGCAGAACTCAATATTTAAAATGTCAATATTACGCCATGTTGAACCATCCAGAAGATGATAAGCATATGACGGTGTTCAAGGAACCTTCAATGTGGCAAAACTTCTTAGCAATGTCTGAAGTCAAATTTTATAAATGTTTTAAACACATTTTTCTGCCAATTTAAGACGTTTTCTTAATAGTCTTAATAAAGTTATGGATAAATCAAACCTACTGCTAACTATTTACCTTAAAATATTTGGTTTGTTTTGTCCCCGAGAGGTTACTAAGGTTATTTAAAAATACGTCACAATCCCTAAATTTCGACTTAAGTAACATTTTCCACATACATTGCTTTATGTATACGGGCCCTGTAGTTCAAATGTGTTTCGCATTACGTGGTTCCGCCTCAATTCCATTAAGCGACGGACATTTCGAAAATAAAACATGTTTAAAATGTATTTTTACAGAAAAACTGTGATAACCTGTTTAAAATTACCTATTTAATGTTATAACTGTACAATATGCAAACCTTTTAAGCCGAAATTAAGGTTTTATTTCATACCAAAGCCAACCCCGTTTTAGCTTCTTGGAGAAGGGGTTGGATGTGGTATGAAAGTTATTACTCGGACCACGTAATGAGCTTTATTGTTGACACTTCTATGTTTGTGGTGTCGCAGACTTTCTTTCTGTTTTGCTGTGCACGTGTTAGTTGTGCCGTATGCGTTTGTTTCGTTGACTGGGCTGTGTTCTGTGAATGCTACATTTCCTATGCAACTTTTATACTTTCATACCTATTTGTCGACGTAGTTGCTTGTGCTAAATTGATTTATTTGTATTCTTCAGCGACTGAGTTGCTTGTTTGTGTAGGCATACTGTAATATCGACTGTTCTTTTAAAAACAATACACGATTTTGGGGAAATAGTTTAAATCCATAATATCATATAGCAGAGGTTTGTTTAAAAGCACTAATGACCAACGATCGATCGACGGACCATTACCCGATTTCTTGAGTTTCTAGTTTCTTAATGTACGAACGGTGTCAAATTAAACAAAATCAAAGACTCTGTTTAAATGTATTTTTCAATCTCCTTTTTGTATAGACTGCTACACAACGTTTACATATAAACATCTGTAGAAGTCCGCCGTTAAGTTTAGGTCATACTACACCAATTCATTTTCCATAGGCCTACCTTATAGCTCTAAGCTCTGTACTGAGTTCCCTGATATAGAAAGCTATATTTTTTATTACTTGTTTTGAAAGACCTATCTTAGTTTTATCAAAAAACATACAGAATCCATACGTTGAGTATGTTTTGAAAAAGCTGTTTGGGTCGGATGGTGTTGACCCACCTACTTGAATATAGAACAATGAGGAAAATGTAAAATATACTTCTTTCTTTGATTATGCAACACATTATGAATACATTGCACAAATGTATGATTTAACCTTTATAAGTACTCTTCAAAAGTTGAATTTTAATTTTTTAGCAAGATCTTTTGGTTTGTTTACCTTGACAACCAATCAAAATTAAGTGATTCTGTGTTATAGCTCCGAATTTACCCTGGAACTTTTTCTCCGCCCGCTGATTGGTTGGTAATTGGTGTAGTCTGATTTAAACCTTATAGGCGTAGTCATTTTAGCAGTATATAGATATCCCGCCACCTTACTTCCTTTATGTAAGTGACGCGTCTGCATTATGTAAACAATATTGAGTGAAATCCCAATACATGTATATGTTTTCATAGCGTCGATCAGACGCTTGGCCACGATAATGGTTGGAATGCGCTTTATTTATCCGTAATTTACGAGTGAAACGGTACATGCGCAGTGAAGCAGCCTACTTTTTGTATATCTTAATATATGTTTTATTATTGGAACAAAGTAGTTCCTCTTATAGAGTGCTGTCAGAATCTTGACTAGATTGAGAGTAGCCATATCATGAAAATACATTCACAAATGGCGGGAAACATTTAAACTGAATTGGTTCATAGTGTTTGCTTGTGCGTTGATGCTTATTGAGGATCCTGTGATGATGTCTATCTAAATCCTGAAAGAGATGGTACAGTTTAATGTTTGTCGTCAATATTGTCTTACCCTGCCCTTAATGGTTTATTTACTGTTGCTCTGGCTTCTGCCACGTCATTTAGGGTTATCTGGGTTCTGCCACGTCATTGAGTACTTGCTTAGTGGCTTTCTAGGCTTTAGTTTTAAGGCTTCATATATACATGATCATCTTTGTGTTTTAATTTTCTTTCCATATTAATGCTTCATGGTTTGTTAGAGGATAACGTTTTGTGGGGATTTCTTTATTTACACTGTCCCGTTTTATTGGGATGACGATATGGTAAGAGTGACGTTTGAAGCAAGCTAGAACCTGTTTAAACTCCCGACGGTCATTGTTGTAACTGTCTGTTCCACGGCGGTAGCCCTACTGTCAACCCTTTTATGTTGGTGATGTCATATCTTGCCTTTTATTCATCTGTTTGGTCGTTGTTTGTTTCTATGCATGTTTGTGGTTGACTGTGTATCTACTTGTTCGTGTCATTTAATAAGAAACTATGGACAGGACAATTTCACTTAATACTCAGAGAGAACTATTCTGTAACACATTCGTCGAATTCGCTCATTGTCAAACTGGCCTAAGACTTCCTGAAATAAACATTCAGCTGGTGATGACCAGAACCTAGTTAAATAACATCATAATGCGTTTGTGGATCTTGCTTGTTCTCAAACTGGTGTTTACTGAAATAAATATTCAGTTCATTGTTGGTGAAAATCAGAAGCTAGTGATGAAATAACTCTATTATACGCATTTATATCTTGCCTATTGTCGAACTCGTCGAGATCTAAATAAAAAATACATTCTAGTAATAGTATGCAACCTGATATTCAAAAAAGGCTCTAAAACATGAGTTATGTCCCCCCGAGAGGGGTTAAAGTTTTTTTGGTATCGTTGGAAAGCTTAGAATGTCTACAGTATTTTGCAACTTGTTAGACTTTGTTAGACGCGTCCGTTTCCATGGAAACGATGATCAAAGATGGCCGCCATTGTTTTTTCTGATGTATGACACTAGCGCACATAAACGGTCATATTGGGTTGAAAATGCATAAAATGTTGAATGTTTCTTTGGGAACATGTTGATATAATACACGCAAATGTATTTCATACAGTTTAAAAAAAATAGTTAGTTAATTAACACAAAAGGGGAGGTAATTTGTGAGATATTTTGGTATATTTTAGCGAACAGTACAATTTAAATTAACTGTTATCATTATCATTGGCATTTTTAAATGAAAAAAACTTTGAAATAATGATATAACCCTATATAGAACACAATTATGAAAGAAAATCGTTAAAGAAATATTATATTCATGTAAAAAGATCAAAAAAGGGAGGTAACATGAATTATTTTTTTTCATAAAAAATATTTAAAAATTGATTTATTCACATACATACTGTACATGTTACCTTCTTCATTGAAAGTCATGTTTTCTCATTTATAAAAGAGTCCATGCGTGATTTCAACCTTATAACTCTCATGAGAACACTCTTATCTAATAGTGTAGTTATAGTTAACTATAAAAGTTACTTCATTCTTTCACTTGGCCAAGACTTACTATACAACGCTTCCCGTGGTCTGATTAAGACACCAAAACATATTTCGCTAGCACTGACTGTAAAATACCTTACGGGATCTTCCAGAATTGTGTCTTTACTGAATAAGTTTGGTCACTGTGTGTCCTGTCAAGTGTTGGAATCTATTGAAACAGCTATTGCAGAGAGGCAGGTCGACATGTGCAGTCCATTTACTGATCCAGTAGAAGTAGTCCTGTCTGGTAAAAGAAGTTTTAAACCCGATATACAGCCACTTCTACCATACACAGTAGGAAAGCGTATTAGTCCTGTGCCTTATGACGCAGCCAAAGACATTCTGATAAACTCAGAAACAGTGTATAAAACACCAGTAAAACGTGACTTTGGATGGTTCTTGTGTAGACTCGAAAACCTTGATGAGGCCGAAGTGGATTCTGCAGTACCTCGCCATTGTGATGTAGTCATTGATGCTTCACCAACACAGCTACCTCCTGTGTACAATGTTCTGAAACGGTCTATTAATATGGCAGACCAACTCCATCAAACTGATGCTGTCATTGTCTTCGATCAGGCTATATATGCAAAGGCATTGGAGATCATATGGAAACATCCAACAGAATTCAAACGTGTTGTTCCATGTATGGGTGCGTTTCACATCGCGTGTACATTTCTGGCAGTTATCGGTAAACGGTTTGGTGATGCTGGTCTTCGGGACATAACGATCGAATCTGGTATTATTTATTGGGTCTGGCTCGATAAATGCTTTGTTGGAGGGTCGTCACTATAATACAGGTCTACGAGTGCATAAGCTGGTCATGGAAGCCATGCTACGACTTAGATGGAAATCGTTCGTGAGTATTCTTTCTGACGATGAATTAGCCGAGGTTCGTGTATACTTCACTACCACCCATACTGACGTACGTAAATCACCAACTCCTGAACGTTTCCAGGAATTCACAGAGTTGGATGCATTTGAGTGCCTGCTAGAAAAGTATAAAGCATACTGCCAATCGAATTTCGTCCCTGTAGCCAAATTCTGGAACACCTATATAGAAATGGTCCAGCTACTCCTTCATTTTATTCGATCGACCAGGGAAGGCAACTGGGAATTGCATGTGGCATGCATACGTAACATGGTCTCCTGGATGTTCGCTTATGATCGCATCAACTACGCCAAGTATTTGCCAGTATATTTTATGGAGATTCAAATGTTAGAAACCAACCAACCTGAAGCTTATGCAAATATTTCAAGCGGTGAATTTGCGGTTCAAAGAAGTTCACATTCATTTGCGCAAGTTGCAAGAGACCAAACGATTGAACAAACACTGAATCGTGCAACCAAAAGTCGCGTTGGCATCATTGGCTTCAGTTTGAACAAAAGTGCAGTACAAAAGTGGTGAGTTACAGCTCATGAACGAGCAATGATTAGAGAAAGGTGTTTTTCTATGGCTGGTGTTGATGGTCGTCAAACTCATGAACACAAGGAGGGTTCGTCAACCAGAATCGTAAGAGATTGCAGTGATGTTGTTAAGGTTGCTGAATTAGTCGAGACATTGAAATCTAATCCATACAGCAGCACATCACTTGAACTAACAAGCTTATCATCTGGTGCTGTTGCCGACAAGACTGTGTGTCATGATCTTCTGAATGCCAATCAACAAGGTCAGGAAGCGGCAGAAGCATTTGTTAAGACACGATTATCAAATGATGAAAGCTCATTTTATGATCCACTTAAAAAAATTAATCTGAAGACATATTCCAGCTTAGGCAAGAAAAAGCAGGTTAAAGTGGGTAATACGAATATCATCCTAAGAGCTGATAGAAATTTGTTTTTATGAATGACTGTGGTGGCTCAGTCTAGAAATTTGGATCTGAGAAATGTGTTGAAACACTGTCTGGGTCCCATACCTTGGTCGTTGGCAGAGGTTGACGGTTCATACATTAAAACATCAATGGCCAAGTTAGCTGAGCTGATAAAGAAGGACTCTGAGTATCCTGAGAATATTTCTCCAACTGCTGTCTGGATTATCGATCTGATGGCACTGCTGCAAGGTCTGTCTGAATTACCCGATATATTCTCTGCATTAGCAGCTCATGTTCTTGACGGGGTGTTGCCCTACACCAATAGAAATGCAAGGGTTGATATCGTATCTTACCAATACCCTGAAATATCAATTAAATATGTGGAAAGAGATCAACGAGCTTGTGAAGGTAAGCTCGAAATACAAATCACGTCTGGTGCTCAGAAAATCCCAAAACAGTGGAATAAGTTTCTATCTAGTGGCAATAACAAGACTTCCCTTGTAGAGTTCTTCTTCCAGGAATGGAATAAGCCACAGTATGTAGGAAAGCTGGCTGGTCGCTCCCTGTTTTACGCACATGGTCCGAACTGTCATGTTTACAGGGTTGTAAATGATGAAAGTGAAATTGTTTGTGAAGAAATTCCAGAACTACACTCTACCCAGGAGCAGGCAGATACTCGTATGCTGCTGCATGCACTGCATGCTGCCGAGGCTGGGCATGACAGCATTGTTATAAAGACACCCGACACAGATGTGATAACGCTAGCCTGCCACTTACAGCATAAGATACCAGGTGAATTATTTATTCACACTGGTACAGAGACTCGGACACGATTCATTAACATTGATGAAGTTGCCACGAAACTTGGAGCAATGGTGTGTGAGATTTACCAGGCCTACACTCATTTACCAATAGCGCATTTGCTGGAAAGGGTAAAAAGAAGATATTTGATCTTGTGACGAATGATCAAGAACTATGTAAGTCAATGCAATGTCTAGGTAACGACTTGCCAGAGGATGTTTTGTCCGAAACGGAGAAGTTTGCATGTGCCCTTTACAACATGTCTAGTTACACCAGCATAGATGAGACCATATACCAAGTGTTTTGTAGCAAAAACCCTCAGAGTAACTATTTGCCCCCATGCCAAGATGCCTTACAGAAACATTCAGCAAGAGCAAACTATCAGGCTTTCATTTGGAAAAATGCCTTAAGTTCAAACCCTGACGTAACGAGTCCACATAGCCATGGATGAACAATATCTGGTAAAGAAATATCCATAGACTGGATGAAACTTCCACTAGCACCAAGAGCCATTCCTGAGTTAAGTGCAATTGCTAAGGAGACTGTTCTGGAAACCGGTGTTCATGCTTCAAAAACCGAATGCCCTGTACCGAATCATGTGGATGCCTTCATAATTGTGAAAATTCTACAATTGTTGATTCTAATAGTGAGTGATTCAGAATCTGAATCTGATGATAATTAACTGAAAAATGATTAACAACACATATTTATGGCTTGTGCATAAGTCTTGATTTGCAGTGTGTTACTGCTTTCAGATAGGAGTAAAATAACAAATTTAAATCTGTAAAATTGTACAGAAACTATAATAAATGTAGAATAGCTCCTCCAATCCCAATTATTTGTTCAATTTCAAATGCTTTGTAAATTACTGTTTGGTTGAAGCTTGTAAAGTTTTGCTCACAGTTATGGAATCGAAACAAATGCAATGCCTCGTTTTGTCAAGTTATACACACTATCAGTATACTATAACATTTGAACATTTAAGAAAAGAAAATCTCTTTTTTTTTGGATTTTCTAAAATTGTATTCAAAATTGATTTTTTTATTACTTCCCTTTTATACATATTTTGTCTTAATATGTTCTTTTATTTCATTACGTCTTTCTCATTTTCTTTATATGAGTATATTTCATTATATTCAAGTGAATTGATTAATAAAACATGACAGATAATGACAGAAAATAATTATTAACGTATTACACACTAAAATATACAAAATAGTTTTCAAATTACCTCCCCTTTTTGTGTTAGTAGTGCAATTGATTTAAAAAAACTGCATGAAATAGATTTAGGTGTATTATATCAACATGTTCCCAAAGAAACATTTAACATTTTATGCATTTTCAACCCAATATGACCGCTTATATGCGCTACAGTCATACAACAGAAAAAACCAACGGCGGCCATATTTCATCATTGTTACCATAAAAACGGACACGTCTAACAAAGTCTAACAAGTTGCAAAATATTGTAGACATTCTAAGCTTTCCAACGATACCAAAAAATCGATAAGAAAGAAAGCCATTGAAATGAGACTTAAGAGAGAAAATAGCATGACGTCCAGTCTCAACGAAAAATCATGTAAATACATGTAAATGCAAAAAGGACATTGAACGTGTTTTGTTGTGTGCCAACGACTGTGTAACAGTGGCACCCACTTAGTGAGACAATATACATCCGATATTTGGCATGTTGATCGACATCATTTGTGCACGCTTTCCATATTCGCAAAAAACAAAGGTTATGTTGTGTTTATGTTTAGCCGCGCTCTCGTAAACAAGTCTTTGAATGATGAAATATGTACTTACAGAAAATAGACACACGTGTACTTCGGCTAAGTAGGTATTATTTGTTTGAATATGGTGTTAAACAGGTTGACTGCTGTTAAAACAAAAATGTGTCTTTTGGTCATAAACACAAAGTACACATTTGATATTTTGATTGAAGTCTTTGCAAAATACTCTAAATAGTATTTACATTGGTAAGGTACAATGTCAGAACTGTACTGACTGACAATTTTTAACATATTGTTTGTTAATTTGTCGCGAATGTCAAAATATATATCGGTAAATGAGAAAGAAAATACAATTGCGTGTTGCATATTCATTTTTTCTAACCAATACGAAATGGCGATGTGAAATAATTAAAGAACTATCAAAATGTGATAGAGATATAATTCTAGATTGTCTTGCAAATAACTCCAACGTGAATTCGGCATTTATATAATTTGTGTCGTCGAAGGCATTTCCAGCTTTTGTAGACAATAAAGTACAGACAAGAGTATACAAATAGAATGCCGACAAAATAAATACAACATGAATGCCAAGTACCAGAACAATAAATCTGAAAAAATTGGAAACAAGATATGAAAGATTCGTCTACATTGGCATTGATCAATATCAGATGTCGTCAATGTAAGATGCGCAAATGTTATAGATAGATAGATATCTTTATTTCCAATTTTCAATAGGCTTAAGAGCCCGTGAGGATAAGACATACACTTTCACCAAGCATGGCAACAGTGTAGGTATTACAAAACAATACATGTCCAAATATGCAGTTTATCTTAACTGAACTGATACAATGAGAAGTGGTACATTTAACACTTTCTCAAATAAATCAATTACAATTCATCAACACAATATAGGTTAATAACAATCCAAGTTCCTTAACACATACCATGTTAAATTCACATGAGACAAATAAAACAGCTTGTTATCCGTATGATAAACATATATCATATATAATGTGAATATTAGTACAGATATACATGCCTATTAATCCACCACGTATTTTGAATAGTTATGAATAGTTGCAATTCAATTGCTGACTAAATTAATTTGTCTACAACATACCATAGATACCAGTTGTTGAGTGAAGACAAGTTTTAACCCAGTAAATGAAAATACTTTACTGACAGTTATATATTGACGGTCAATGAAAACGCACCAGTGGATTTTGCGAGTTAAATTTTATTGCTAAAGTAAGTTTATAATAATAAGTGCATATTTTGAAATTTAATGATATTAATTAACAGTAGCAAACACTGATTGTTTCAAAATTGCTAAACATGTTATATGGTGATCAATTAAAGTCACAGGGGTAAAAAACAAAAGTCACACATGTTAGCAAGATAATGCCAGTCTACATTAAGTTAGAGTTACAAGTGAAGTTATCTTGCTGGAATGACGTGACGTCGCGATGCTTTCTTAGGAACGGCAAAACGGAAGGGCATACCCGGTATTTAAATGCATTTTGAGACTAAAAGAATCCATCATAAGTATCCATGTGAGATAGGAAAATCTCACCGAGGGTCAGAATTGCAACCAGGAACGAGGCTCTGCCGAGTTCCTTGTTGCAATTCTGATCCCGAGGGTGAGATTTCCCTATCTCACATGGATCACTCATGATGGATTAGTTTTCTCCTATTATGTTTTTATAACCGGCATAAAATCAATGACTTTGCTGAGTTAACGCCAGAATAAGGCGACGTCGACGTTACGTCATGACGTCATGAGTCACATGTCATGTAAGATAGCATTTTCTTGCATACCGGACAAGGATATCCGCCATTTTACCGGGGTTAGATATTTCCATCTCACCCTAGGGTCGAGATAAAATTCACGCGCAACAATAATGACGTCAATAACGTGAACAAATACATGACGTCATTGTGTAAAAAAACATTAAAATGTTAGTTATTGTTGACATCGATGCACAAAATGTCATTGATATGCAAGAAAAAGAATCCACCATGAGTTTATCCATGTGAGATAGGGAAATCTCACCCTCGGGATCAGAATTTCAACCAGGAACTCGGCAGAGCCTCGTCCCTGGTTACAATGCTGACTCTCGGGTGAGATTTACCTATCTCACATGGATACTCATTATGGATACTTATAATCTCACATGAGGAAAATGTCTATCTCACATGAGCAGAAATGGGAAAAAGTCAGTGTTTGCAGTTGTTAATTAATGTTCTTCAATTTAAATATGCATTTTTTATTATAAATTACTTTAGCAATAAAATGTGACACCCATAAAATCTACTGGTGCGTTTTTATTGACCGTCAGTAACTAAATTTTGTCAATATTAAGTAACTGTTAAAAAATTATTAAAATGGTTGCTCTACGGGTGATTATATAGAGAATAAGTGCCTTTTACTATCAAGTTTATTAGGCGAGGCTTCGAAAACGAAGAATGGTGAGGCTCTGCCTATCATGTAGATTATCCCAAGGATTTGTCAACAGAAGGATTAGAAATTGGGTCAAATTATATAGGGCGAAAAAGGAAGTCTCGCAAATTCTCGTACAGAAATCCCGAGATCGAGTCACGTGACAGTCATCGTCTTCAACCGCCATTTTGGAAGATATCGAATACAACGCTGGGAAAATCAATGCGATAAACAGCAAGATAACGCTTTATATAAGCAATTATCAAGTAAGTACTGGTTTAATATGATATATTTTAATGAGGAAGTGTTTATTTTCCGAATGTTTTTTGTTGGTAGTGTATTTTTATGTTGATAATTACTAATGCAATTCTACCGATTCTCGGCAGTGTGATGTTGGCGGGTGGGGTAATCTTTTTTAGGAAATTTGATATAAAACATGTTTTCCATTGGAGAAAATACTTTTTTGATTATAATGAATTCGTTATACGACATGGTTATTAAAATTATATAAATTACATATTGATATTGATATCATTCCGGGTTATTTTCTGATTTAAATTTTACTCCGAGTTTGGAGCCAAAAAACAAACAAACGATGTTACCGCCTTTTTAATAGGAAGGCACATAATCATGTTTTATTTTTAAAAAATACACATATTTGTGTTCTTATATAATTTTCATATTGTATGGTTAACTTTATTTTGTGCAAAGTATTTAGTTTATTTTTTTCTCAGATTTCAAATGGGCAGTGTATTTCTTGTTGTTATAATTCACTTTGGAAATTTAGAAACACTAGTGTGTTACTGCTTTTTTAATAGAAAGGCATAAAATCAAGTTATTTTCTAAAAAAATACACATATTTGTGTTCTTATATAATTTTTATACTGCATGGTTAACTTTATTTCATACCAAGCATTATAAAAAAAAAAGTATTTCAGCTTTCAAATGGGCATATATTTCTTGTTATTATTCACTTTGAACATTTAAAAACAAAATTTAGAAACACTAGTGTGTTACTGCCTTTTTAATAGAAAGGCATAAAATCAAGTTATTTTCTAAAAAAATACACATATTTGTGTTCTTATATAATTTTCATATTGTATGGTTAACTTTATTTTGTGCAAAGTATTTATTTTATTTTTTTCTCAGATTTCAAATGGGCAGTATATTTCTTGTTGTTATAATTCACTTTGGAAATTTAGAAACACTAGTGTGTTACTACTTTTTTAATAGAAAGGCATAAAATCAAGTTATTTTCTAAAAAAATACACATATTTGTGTTCTTATATAATTTTTATACTGCATGGTTAACTTTATTTCATACCAAGCATTATAAAAAAAAAAGTATTTCAGCTTTCAAATGGGCATATATTTCTTGTTATTATTCACTTTGAACATTTAAAAACAAAATTTAGAAACACTAGTGTGTTAGTGCCTTTTTAATAGAAAAGCATAAAATCATGTTCATCTTCTGAAAAATACACATATTTGTGTTCTTATATAATTTTTATACTGCATGGTAACCTTTATTTCATCATAAAAAGCATTATATTTTTTTCTTCAGCTTTCAAATTGGCAAATTATTTCTTCTAAGAAATAATTTAAAAAATCAAAAAAATACCATGTGTTATCGCCTTTTTAATATAAAGGAACACAATCATGTTCTTTTTAAATATATAATTTTATATATATATATATATATATAATTAAATAATATATTTGTGTTCTTACATAGTTTTCATACTGCATGGTTGTCCTTTTATCAAGCAAAACATTATGTGTATATTTTTTTCACATTTCAATGGGACACAATATTTCTTTAAAAAATAATTCTAAAATTTTAAAAATACTACTACAATAAGTGGTACATGTTGAAAACTCACGACGGTGATACTTAATACAACGTAACACAGATTGTAAGTCATGGGTATATATACTTAACACAAATAAAATCGAAACAAATCTTGACCACATGGCTGCAAACCTTTAATATTAATTATAACATTAATATTCAGTTTTAAACCAATACTCTGCATTTAATCCCTTATAAAAGTAACACTTTATCTTAGTTTATTTTCAGCCGCTTCAAAAGGGGAAGGATACAGAGGAATTCAGGAACCACTCCATACTCTACTTTATACATTCCTATGCACGGGACTGCAAATTTGAACCATATATTGAAATGTTTTGGTGTTTTTTTTTGCACTGTATGTGTCATTTCTTGTTTATGTTAATTTAATTAAAACTCTTTTATTACCATATGTTTTGAACTCTTTATTACCGTATGTTCTGTTTACATAAATAACTCAAATAAAAAGTTATGAATTTCTGAATTTTGTCTTCTTGTTATTGTTTAGCTTGTGAAGCATCTATTTGAATAGTTGCTTCAGGTATGGCACTCTACATGTAGTATGGGACAGTATCGGATTTTAATGACCTAGTGTTACCAGCGAAATATAAGACACCAGCTCAAATGAGCTGCATATATAGCATGGATCTCAATACCGGGTTTTATGACATGTTGTTGTTATTAGCAACAGATAAGGCGGCAACTTGCTTAAATATCTGCATATTCGGCATGTGTTTTATGGCACTACCAAATCAATATAGCATGGGTCTCAATACCCAGTTTTATGACATTGTGTTTTGAGAAAAGATAAGGAACTCGCTCAAATAGGGTGCATATTCGGTATATATTTTATGACACTCACAGCAATAAGACACTAGTGCCATAGGGCGAGCATAAATATATACTTAACATCATAGCAATAAAACACGAGTAAGTACCGCATTTTATGACATGCGCTAAGACCCTCAGTGGAGCTAACAATTCAAACGTCCGTGGAATGGGATGAGGATTGGGAGCTTTTGATAAAGTACGCACGCACAAACAAATTAAAAAAATGTATGTATGATTCGTGGCATGCATAGCATGGACAGTTTTAGGAGTCGGCTTATTACTCATATCTACACCATTATCAAACAGTTCATCATCAGAGACCTCATTTCCACTGGCAGTAAAGTCGCCTAATAAAGCTTCAAGATCTAGATCATTAAAATTAATAAAAATCTTCTTTTCCGTAAGACATGTTCATGTACGTAAAGATAATCGGAATGACATTACCAAATGGTAAATATGTACAAGAGATGCATGTTCACAGTTTTTTTTTTAATAAAGCCTTGATTAAAATAACAGTTTAAGCAGCAAACTATAATTATGCATTCAAGTCTCGGGACATATCAAAAGGATCGGCCGACGCCGCGCTTTAAACTCTAAGAAAATAAAGGATAATTTCGCTAATTAATAACCATACATTTGCACAAACAAGATGCATTTTTTAATTCAATTGGTCTAATTGCAATACGGTTAAAATCGTTACAAAAGAAGAAAACAAATATCAACCCACACCGCATCACACAATGTTATTTTTCCTAGCGAAAACAATACAATTAATATTAATGATTTACGCCTGGTAATCCAAACACTTTAAGAATTATAAAACAAAATGTCCGATAATAATTGGTATTTAAAGTATTTTATTATTACAGAAAGGAATAAGTAATAGAGTATGGTTTCATTGAGTTGGTTCATTTAAACATCGAGATGGGCATATCCCATCGAGGTGTTTAAATTAACCAACGAGATGAAACCATACTCTATTTGTTTTGTAGCATGTCCATTTCAGCTCTATTTCAGTTATTCTAACTGTTATTCTCACAGTTATTCTGACAGGTCTTATTTTCAATTAAACGATTTACACCTGTGTCTGAACAAAGAGAATTGTCTGTGACCATGCTACAATTACATATTTAGAGCATAGGATCGTCATCATTTTCGCGGTAATCAGAGTATCACCGTGTGTTTATACATTTTATTAACACCATTTTCGAACTAGTCTCCGTGCTCGTGACACAACCCTGAGCCATAATTCCCGAGTGCTTTATGCAATTAGGGATTTTTCTATTAAATATGTAATCAAGTAATTAACAAGCCGCCAGTTAAAAAGAAGCTATATATTTCTCATGTAATATATGAGATAAACACAGCAGTAGCACCGGACTGGTTTTGTGTCAAAACGTACAGGTAAGCTCGCCGCGTTATCGTTATCGATCGGACCCGTCTTATCGGAAGACCCGCCTTATCGATAGACGCTGAAATCTCGTACTTTCTACGCGAGAGTCTACGAGATTTCATCATATTTTCTAATCCTTCTGTTGACAAATCCTTGATTATCCACATTACTATTATTACCTATTTCTCAGAATGTTACGCTAATCGAGGGGCTGGCGTGGCGCAGTCGGTAGCGCGGCGGATTTGTAACCGGAGTCCCCGGGTTAAATCCTCCGTGCTGCCACTGAGTTTCGTCGGTGTGTTCTAGGGCATTTTTCCTTAGCCCCGTCCTTCGGATGGGGACGTAAACCGGGCGGTCCCATGTATCGGTCTATCCTCCGAGTTAAAGAACCATAGGAATCTATTCGATAATAAGAGTAGGGCACGGTTCCCGGATTCCTATGTATCCTTCCACTCTCTGGGTGTGTGTGTGGTGGGTGGGGGGCTCCAAATACCTATACTGTGTTGATGAGCCGTTAAACTAAACAACATTCAAATTCACTAATCGAGGACGCCGCCATGTTGTTGTTTTTTGTTTGTTTTATGACGTCATCCAACGTTACGTGCATGACGTCAGATAACGTTACGTACAATAAACGCCGAGGGATTCCGCATTGATTTGCTCTATTGGTCAACTTGCATAATAAAGCAAAATGTATTAGGTCACCCCTTGATTAGGCAGAAAAGTGCATATCTGCATGATAAATTTATTTATTTGGCGCATGTTCTATTGTGAAGCTCCACGCTTTCACTTATTTTTTGTTAGGAGATAATTTGGGTATTTTCTTATACTTTCACTCATAACCAGTCCGATAGACTAATTTATTTTAATACAGTCTATTGTTTTGTAAATATCATCACTTCCGGTGACAATTTCCTAGGGTAAAAACGCATAAAATTGCTCTCTCTAAAATGCATTGCCATCTGCTATATTTCTAAAACTAAACCTTTCGAAAACTTTATAAATTAAAAGACCTCATCTCTATTGTGATACCTAGTTCATTATTTAGGCCATTTTTAATTTATTTGGTGGTATTTTTTACTTCTAAACTATCCTGTCGGCCTGTACTTTCGAGAAAACCAACGTGAGGTATGACTGCCATTTTATCGATATTTTAGTATAAACATGAGCATGTATTGTATGAAACTAAATTATAGAATAATGTTTACGGATAATTAAAGAAATGTTTTGTATTTGAACTAAAATGACATTGCATATATGTATGGCCTATATGGCCGATCATAGAATGGTACTTGCAGTGATGTGTAACGTGTTCCAGATACCATATATCTATATAGCACTTTGAAGCCTTGACCCTGCGTTAATTGTAAGACATGCGGATTCATATCGCACTGATATTGTTTATGAAATAAGTGTCATATTTCTGCAGGAAATATTCGAATGAATGTAACTTATGAATTCAACCATAAAGTATGTTCAAACATCACCCTCCGAGGTTACCTTTATTTCATCATGGACCTCGTCATGTATAGTAGGCTATCTATTTTCTACCTCTATTCAGAGTGCTGAGTTTTATATTGCGATAGAGTAGACTAGCAAAAGCTGTCTTGTTATTTCACGATAAGTCATACTCATTGGCATGCTGTCGTAAATTTGCCTATTTGAGGCGATAAGTTAGACGAATGCATGATTCCCTGCTATTATCCGATTTATAGATATGTACCACCAAGTGGTGGTAAACCACCAAGTGGTGGTAAAATTATGTTGAGGGTTTAATAATTTGTTCAACTGGAACGAATAACTGAAACGCTTGCATAGGCTTATGCCATAAGCTGGGGTTACATTGTAGTTTTGTATACATGTATGAACTTGTGTTTATTGCTAGTTTTCGACTGTTGATGAACAGATTGGGTAGACAATTGTATCTATTTTATATATTGTGAATGTCTTACTTAAAAGTGGATAGGTCTAACGACTCTACATTACATTAATCTAAAACATAGTTGCTTATAGCTTTTGTAACGACTTTCTTATTTATAGCTAATGTCCATGTATCTGATTATACATGTCGTCATGCATTATATATATTGAAACTGACTAATCATAATGATGTTTTCTTAGTATGAATAAATGTTATTTATATGCTTCTGTTTTTGGTGTTCCCTAAAAGTCTAATATATGTGTTGCGTTTTGAGTCCTTAAATCTAAAAGACGTGAACATTACTGACACGCCGAACCCATTTTAGGAAAGTTATGGGGGTTCAGGATGATAGTTGTTGACTTGTCAATTGCGGCCATTCTGGATTGCCATAACTTATGTCCACCGACTTTAAAATGAACCCCGAGATTAGTCAAGGCGGAGTTCTAGGACCATGTTTTTTCAAACCAGTGCTCCTAGAATGTCCTTATGTTATGAGACTTCTTGAAACTTTAAAAACAACTATCGAGACAGCAAACGATAGGGTCGGTTGTTACACTATTATCAACATGATCAACGGAAAAAGAAAAAATAACAACTATTACAATTCGTGTTTATCTTTATTCAGATACATTACATACATTCCGCTGCATAATAGCGGTTTCGTATGTTATTATTTTTAATTAAGTCATATGAAATTAATGTATGTACATTGTATTGAACATATATCATAAAATACTTCGAATGATACTGACCAACATTTTCTGGACTAATCAACGTTGATTTAAGCAAACATTGTTTGACATATTTTTACGTTGATGGGATATTACCAATGTCTAACGATTCTCACAATGTGCGGAATAAATATATTTCTATGGATTCTGAAATTTACAAAAACAAATTGCCATAAAATATGTGTATTTCCCCCTATAATTCGCTATATTTTAGATAATATTGTGTTGGTCATTCTAACGCCTAACCCTGTGGTACATGGTACTTTGGGCATGCTAAACTCAGTACATTTTAAAATATATTTTGTGTTAAATATAACGAATACCATGCGTAATATAAATTCATACAAAGAGCATCAATTCATCAATGATGCATAATACGAAATTACAAACTAAACGGTTCATAAAAAATAGAACAATGTCGCACGTGGCGATGAACGTGAAAAAAAATCCAAAACAATTCCATGTCGTTTCTGAGAAACAGTTTCTAAAAGCAGAAAATGTTGACAAAATCGACTCTCCTGTCACTACCATATAACTACCTAAATCTCGGTCCCAGTACCAGTTACCCTAATCGCGGACCCTATAGCAATACATAGGAAATGTCTTGTTCTCGGTCCCGGTATCTGGATAACTTAATCTCGCTCTTGTCTACGGAAAGACAATACAAATACCTGAGTTGAAATTGGGTTCCATAACATATAAATATAAACAAACAACGGTGGTTAATAATGGGTATATACACAAATTAACAATTTACAAACATACACCAGAGTTAAAATAACATACTGAATACATTTAAAAACATGACATTTGTCGTTTTGTTTTTGTTCAAATCAAGATTGTATTTTATGTTAGTACACAAGTCTCTTTGTCCCAAAGGTTAACATATGGCGATAAACAGACACAGATGCATAAGAGTTTCTCTACTTTTTCAGTTAAAAACACATTTTTCACGAGGTCTTCAATTCAACTGTAGAAATACAAAATATACCAAGTGTTGCATTTTCAAATGTAAAACATTCTCCATCGAACAGAGCAATGTTATTAAAAAAACAACATCCAAATGGATTGCATGTAGTCTGTTAACGAGAGATTAAAATAACCCCAATCTTTCATCGATAAATACTTTAATTACTTCGAAAAAATAAAAAGAGATCACTAATTTCGTAATTTGAGAAATGCACTTTTCCTGCAATTAGGGTTTATTTGCGTGTTTAACGCTATAATAATTATTTTCGTAATTTGAGAAAAGCACTTTCATTGCCAGTGTTGTTTATTTGCGTGTTCAATGCTATAATAACTAACAGTTGCCGTTACAGTTGATAACATAAGTGATTGCATTACGACAGATTCAGCTTTCCTTTGTTCAGGACACGTATTTGACGCCGTTATAATTCAATGGTGTCAAAGCTTGGATGGGATGGGTCTCGTGTCGTTTATTTCAGTCCCACTGGGAGCTCGACTTATAAGTGAGGAAGTATCGACCCTTACGGATGGCGGGAGGTGCACAGTACTGGTTCTACCCAGGAAACGTGGGTGGTCTGCCTCCACCACAAGAAATCAACCGTCATATATGACCTTACATGTGTTAAAAATGACGTAAAACGCCATACAAACAATTATTTCAGTGGATCCAGGAAAAGTGGAACCTGCCGTTATGTTTACAAAAAAGTCAGAATGTCATGAAACAGTATGGATCCGCCATTCCCCTACCCAGTCTCCTGATCCGACAAAAATATCCCAGGCAGACCTCTTTCCGAATTGCACTTCAACCCAACATGATAGCCGTTTTTTTTCCAATATGGTAAGCCGATGTTAAGGAAATTAGGAATCCTTAACATATTACAGCATTGGTAATGCAAATCTACTCGTCAACACACTAGCAGTTCTATCTAACCGCCAGTACATTAGTTATGATATCTACCCATCGACACAGTATCTATGATATATACCCATCCGTACATTATCTATGATATCTACCCATCAGTACATTAGCTATGATATTTACCCATCACCACATAAGCAATGATATCTACCCATCAGGACGCTAGCTATGATATCTACCCATCAGTACATTAGATATGATATCTACCCATCAGTACATTAGCTATGATAACTACCCATCAGCACACTAACTATGATATCTACCCATCAGTACATTAGCTATGATAACTACCCATCAGTACATTAGCTATGATAACTATCCATCAGCACACTAGCTATGATATCTACCTATCAGTACATTAGCTATGATAACTACCCATCAGTACATTCCTATGATATCTACCCATCAGTACATTAGCTATGCTGACTACCCAACACCACATCAGCTATGATATATACCCATCAACACATAACATATGATATCTACCCATCAACACATTAGCTATGATATCTAACCATCAGCAATGATTTATACCGATCAGTACAGTAGCTATAATATCTACCCAGTAGTACAGTAGCTATGATATCTACCCATCAACTTATTAACTATGTTATCTACCCATCAGTACGTTAACTACGATATCTACCAAATCAGTACACTTGCAATGAGATCAACACATTGACTATGATATTAACCAATCCACGCATTAGCTACGATATCTACTCATCCGCATATTAGCTATGACATCTACACAACAGTGCATCAGATATGATATATACCCACCAGTATATAAATTAGTTAGATATATTCCTATCAGTTCACCACTGACAATGATATCCTCCCATCAGTACATTAGCAATGATATCTACCCATCAGTAAATGAGCTATGATATTTACTCATCAACACACTGGCGATGATATATAGTCGGACGTACATTAACTATGATATCTACTCGACAGTACATTATATATTATATATACCCATCAATAAACTAGCTATGAAATCTACTCATCAACACACTAGCTATGATATCGACCCACCGACACATTTGCTTTTATATATACCCATCAGTACATGAGCTATTATATATACCCAGCAGTACACTAGATATTATATATACCCATCAGTACATTAGCTATGATATCTTCCTATCAGCTATGATATCTTCTTATCAAAACATTGGCAATGATATATACCCATCAATACATTAGCTATGATATCTTATCAATACACTGGCTATGATATATATCCGTCAGTACTTTAGCTATGCCATCTACCCACCAACATATTTGCTATTATATCTACCCAGCAGTACATTAGCTATGGTATCTACCCATCAATACATAAGCAAATACTATCTACCGAACAGTACACCAGCAATGATATCTACTCATCCAAACACTAGCTATGATATCTACCCACCAACACATTTGCTGTTATATACCAATCGATATATTAGCTATGATATCTTCATATCAATATACTGGCTATGATATCTATCTATCAATGCATTAGCTATGATATATTCCTATCAGTACACTGGCTATGCTATCTACCTATCAGTACATTAGCAATAATATCAACCCACCAATAGATTTGATATTATATCTACCCATCAACACATTTGCTATTATATATACCCATCGATGCATTAACTATAATAACTTCCTATCAGTACACTGGCTATTATATCTACCCATCAATATCTTAGCTATGGTATTAGCTACGGATATGCTACCCGTCAGTACACCAGATATGATATCTTCCCACCAACATATTTGCCATTTTAACTACCAATCAGTACATTAGCTATGATATCTACCACTCAATACATGAGCTGTGATATCTTCCTATCAATACACTGGCTATGATATCTACCCGTCAGTACACTATCTATGAAATCTTACCACCAACATATTTGCTATTTGATCTACCCCCACCAATATATTTGCTATTTGATCTACCCATCAGTACATTAGCTATGATATCTACCCATCAATGCATTAACTATGATAACTTCCTATCAGTACACTGGCTATTATATCTACCCATCAATACATTAGCTATGATATCTTCCTATCAGTACACTGGCTATGATATATATCCATCAATGCGTAAGCTTTGATATGTTCCTATCAGTACATTGGCTATGATATTTAACCATCAGTACATTAGCAATGATATCTACCAAACAGTACATTAGCTATGATATCTACCCATTAACACACTAGCTATGATATCTATCATGCAGTACATTAGCTATGATATCTTCCAATCAACACACTAGCTATGATATCTACCCAGGACATAAGCTAATGCTATCTATCGAACAGTAGACTGGCAATGATATCCATCCATCACCACAGTAGCTATGATATCTAGCCATCACCACACTAGCGATGATATATGCCCATCAACACAGTAGCTATGATATATACACATCACCGCACTAGCGATGATATCTACCCATCAGTACATTAGCATATATTCCTAGTATGTTTATTAATGAGAGAAAGACGTTCACAACGATTTATTTTGTAATTTACACGATAAATCATTGATTGGAATTCATGTGTGTCAAATCTCAGTATTAGAAAAAAGGCGATAATTTGATTGTTTCTCTACGTTTAACTTAATGATAACTGAAATTATTACAATTTTCTTCGGATTTGTTATTAATGGTGTTGTTAGAGTTCTTTGATTTACGAAGACTTCCGTTTCATTCTTATAAATGTGTTGATGAATTGCTGAACAATCATGTCTAAGCATGACAACATTTTTACCACCAAGGCAATCACCATCTCCACTGACGTCATATATCATTGATTGTCTTACAGTGTACTTTAGTCCTTTAATATATGCACCCAATGTCTGTATACAGATGACGTTTACCACTGCATATAGATGACGTTCACCATTACGTAGGGTGCTTATGTGTTTTAATACTATATAATGATGAATGTACGTTATATAAAGACATAATCATCCTATATAATGATATATAAAGACTAAGGTTCCGATTCGAACCCGCAGTGGTGAGAGTCGAGAAGTCTTGCAACGCAACGTCGTTAATCCTTCGGTAAGGATGAAATAACTCTCTCTATATATATACTATATAAGGTATAATAAAAGTACTATATAAGGATGACAGTACCCTGTAAGACAGTCAAGGCGTTTCGTGGATAATGATTGTATTTTGGGCCTGTGTGGCGGGTCGAGCGTTTCATTGGTAGGTTACACGTGGGTTTTGGACGTATCGGACCGGACAACGAAAATAGTGCATGTCTGGGAGTATATTCAACAAAGATGTACATATCACATGCAATGTGTTTGAAGAAGTCATAAAATGTGTAATGCATATCCTTCCAAAAAGTGCACTTTGCTCTGATATATGACAAACAAGTGTTAATTTAGTATTGTCAAACATTGAACTATTAACACTGCTATATACATTAACAACATGTATACCACTGGACATATCGTGTACACGTTTGCTAAAGATAGTCACTTATGTATAAAACGATACGAAACTAATTTAAATTGAATAGAACATCAAAGCTGCCGTAAACACATTGTCATAAAATCATGCAAGTTTTACTTGACCGGTTGTTTTCGTATGGTAGTAGGATTTTGGGTCCATTTTCAGATTCATCTATGTTAATTCTATTTTTTATGATCAACATTTCTCGCTCATTAACCGGGGAGATGCCTGAATTCTGACTCATACATTCCGTATAATTATTGGAACTATTTGCACGGTGTATGTTTATTTTCTTCGAAGGTGAATCCGCGGGCGTTGATTGGTTACTTTTTGAGCGTTGTACGTCCTCGTATGATACGGGAGAATACATGGATCTCATTTCGGGAAATAAGGGTGAACTAAACTCATTGCGACTTGGCTGGTTCCGCGGGTCGTCATTGCCCTTGACCTTTTGAAGTTCTTCCAATAAGATCGAGCCAAACGGACATCTTGCAGTTGCGTCTTCGGCTGGTTCCCTCTCAAGTAACCAGTACGTCTTCATGGAGCCTTTACCCTGAAGCGATTAGTTTGGGAAATATTTTGTTTGGGAAATATTTAGTTTGGGAAATATTTGCGTTCAGACTAACAAGCCAACTGAGTGTAACGCCATATTGTGTTTGTGTTGTGTTGCTTTTTACAGATTGCATTGAGAAAATTAAGTGATTCATCTTAAGATCTGTTTAACGTCTACACTGGAAAAATGCAATGACGTGTGCCATATATATGTTACATTTTTATCATTTGCATGTTTCTTTCATATGTACATCATGTTAATATTTATATATGTGTCACATGATTATGTACATGATACATATGTGTCACATATGTTCCACATATATCATTCATGTTAAAATAATACATCTGTCCACATATGAAATGTATACATATCTATTGCATATGAAACTACTATGCATAAAATACATATGCATGTACTGTTTATATAAATTTTGTAGAATATTACAGAAAATGATTAAACAACCTGTTTTAAGTTTTAATATTATTTAGTAAAATTTATTTTCATATGTACTGCACATAACATTGTGTTACTTTCATATGAAATACATATGTGGAATACATATTTGTAACATATGAATTTCATGCCTTGGTATTTTTCCTGTATACGGACTTGATACTTACTCATCCAATCAGTATTAACATTTACTTTATTAATCATTTGGAAAAAAAAGTATTACCTTCACAGAGACTGATCCCCGATCTGACAGTATGTAGGGATAATCCAATAATTCATTTCGTGTAGTCTCACTAATGTGAATTTTATTGGCCTGTAAAATACAACAACTTACATATATTTAATAAGGAATAAACAAAGAGCAATCGTTGTTATAGCTAATAAGAACAACAAAATGTCATGTTTTGGTGAATAAATAACTATCTCTTGACTGTTAGTAACACCGTCAAAAGTAAGGTGGACATGTGTGCAAAGGGATACTAATAATATATAAAAACACAAAAAAAGAAAATTCGAAGATGAGAAAACATGGCTTACTTTATTTAGAAATGATGTCTCGTCTTCTCTCTCTGGATAAATGGACTATTATAAATTTTAATTTTGTTGTAAGTTCTTTTTTAAATAAATTGGTCGAAATAATAGTCCATTTATCCAGTGGATAAATGGACTATTATAAATTTTAATTTTGTTGTAAGTTCTTTTTTAAATAAATTGGTCAAAATAATAGTCCATTTATCCAGATCCAGATCCAACTTTTCAGATATAATGGGCACAATTTCTCAAGAACTCAATGACTTGGCAGAACCAAAGCCTTAAGAGAATAAACCATTAACAGCAAGGCAAGACAAGAGTGTTGACAAACACCAAACGTTACTCATAACTCATCTATGTACACTTACGCCTCGGTTTTACAAAATACTATTTACCTGACCGTTGGTTTCCATCCTCGATGCGGTATTTACTGTGTCGCCAAATAGACAATATCTAGGCATTTTGATACCAACAACACCAGCCACTGTATTACCCGAGTGAATACCTAAAACGGCCATTAATACTTATAATTCAGGTTGATATTTTTGGTAATAATTCATTTAAAGTCATACACTGCAATATTCCACCAACGAGCGAACCGGTCAAATCAAAAAAGCGATGCAAGTCATACCGAATGATTTTTTTCTAAAACAAATAAATGAAGATCCAATAATAGAATGAATAACATTCCTTTGAAACAAGAAATATCACTGTAAGTGATAAATGCCCCTGAAGTGTCCTTTGACCTCTAAGTATGACCTTGACCTTGGAGCCATGTACCTGGATTTGTGCACGACATCTCATTTCGTTGTGGTGAGCACTTGTGCCAAGTTATTTGAAAATACGTCCAGGCATGCAAAAGTTATTGACCGGACATGATTTGACCTGTGACCTCTAAATGTGACCTTGACCTTTGGGCCACAAACCTGGATTTTGTGCGCGACACATCGTCTTATTGTGGTTAGCACTTGTGCCAAGTTATTTGAAAATCCGTCCTTGAATGCCAGAGTTGTTGACCGGACACAATTTGACTTTTGACCTCCAACTGTGACCTTGACACTGAAGACCTGGGTTTTGCGCGAAACACGTCGTCTTGTTATGAAGATCACTTGTGCCAAGTTATTTAAAAATCCCTGCAGTGGTTGTGACGTTACGGTCCGGACACGAAATTGCGTACCTGTTTTTGACCTATGAACTGCAAGTGTGACCTTCACCTTTGAGGTACGGACCTGGTTTTGCGCGCGACACATCGTCTTGTTATGGTGATCACTTCTGCCAAGTTATTTAAATATCCCTCTAGGAGTTGTGAAGTAACGGTCCGGTCACGAAATTCGGAATGACTGACAGACAGACAGAATCCGGACGCTGCGATTACTATATGCCCCCGGGGCATAAAAAACTACGCCTTTTTAATTTAAACAGTCGTTCGCGCGGAAATCAACTGTAATTCATTGTTAGGAAATACCTTCCATAACTTGGTCTCTTAATTCCATTAAGCAATGGGAAAGCTTATAAAATCAGGATTTTATAATGGATATTTGAGCAATAAAACAAATTTAAAAACATCATTTACTGAAAAATGCAATAACCTGTTTAAAATTACCTCTTAAATGTTTTAATTTTACACTATGCAAACTTTTTTTAGCCGATATTAGATTTTATTTCATACCTCAGCCAACCCCGTTTTCGCTTCTTGGAGTAGGGGTTGGATGGGGCATGAAAGTTAATACTCGGACCGCGTAATGTTCTGGTCTTTCTTTCTGAAATGTTCAGTGTAATTTTCTTTTAATGGTTTATTGCTCATTTATTTTATTTTTGTCAATGTATTCCTAAATAATGTTTAACTATTCTAAAATATAAACCAATCCGTATGTAAATTTAAATTAAAATTAAAGACTAATATGACCAATGACTTACCGACTCTGATCTTCATATTCCCATTAGTGGAAGGGTCTCTCAGATCGGCCATGGCGTCTAACATGTCTAGTGCCATATCACATACATGTAGCGCGTGATACTTGGTCTTCTCGGGTGCTCCAGAAACAACCATATATGCATCGCCAATCGTCTCAACCTGGTGCATGGAGATAACATGTTATATGTTGGCAATGTTTAATGTTTCTTCAAAATCCAGTAAGGGTTGTTGTTTCCTTAGCATTTGATTGAGTTAAACCTGAAAAGTCATCAATAATGTTAGTTTGTTTGATTACTATGGTAACATGTGAATTAAATTACGGGTTTTAGGACGTTCAACGGTATCTAGTGCAGCTTATATAGTCTGTGTCGGTCGTATGCTTTAAGGTTCATGTATATTCTTTAGAAATCACATTGAATTATATAGGAATTTTGCCAAATCATGGAACTAACACATATCTGAGTATCTTTACACAAGCCTTGGAAAATAAAATATTTACATACCAATCTAGGTAGTAGCGATAAAATATAGAAAAATAAATCCATAATACTGTTTATAAAATCACATTTTATCTTTCTCAATATTTCTTTGTTATGAATATACCAATACAAGTACACAAAGTCCATTGTCCAGTGAATGGTCAATGAACATTTTTAAAAGGATTAGTGTGTTACCACTAATCTGGTAAACCCTGCCTTCACCACCCTTTCTGTTGTTTTTTGTCTCTTGCATTGTAGTTTCAAGTCCTTGTTTGCGGTGCAGTGCGGACCTGCGGTGCCATTGCGTTCGGACGCTGTGGTTTCTATAGGACCCTATATATCATTTGACAACAAAGGACAACTGGACTGTTTATAATTGGTGTTGTGTAATGGAAAAGTGACTGAAACAAAGATTGTTTAAACATGTTATCCTGCAAATATTCCACTATTTTTATCCCTACTACCTAGATTGTTATATAAAGAATTCATATTGCAAGACTTGTGACGAAATACTTAGAAACGTTTTAGTTCTATGATTTCTCACATTCCTTACATAATTCAATGTGATTCAATGTGATGTACAAGGAATTGGCATCTACCTTAAACCAATGGAAGAGGTCTGAAAGAAATATGGGTATCTTTTTTAGTTTAGTTTAAACATATTTTATTACTTATGTTACATGAGAATGAACATCATATGATAATACATATTCATATATAACATACGCAAAATGGATTGAACTACAAGTTATAACAACATTAGTTACAGTTCTCTCCATAAATATGGGTATCAGTCAAAATACCAGAAAAACATCATAGTGTGTTTCAGTTTCATATTCAAATTTCATTTGCAATAGATTCGCCATATTTAATAATTGTTAATAGCTTGGTCTGAAACGACTCGGCTAGTTTTCATATAACAGACTAGCCGAGTCGTCTAGTTGTTTTGCCCAAATATTGATAATTATAAATCGGGCGAATGTATTGCAAATGCAATCTGAAACTGAAACAAACTATGATGTTTTTCTCGTATTTTATGGAAACCCATACTTCTTGCATATTAACCGTATAATGAAGTATAGTAGTTTAATGCCGTTTGTCAAAGAGAAAACAATCTATGTCTTTTTCAGTTGAGATTGCCGCAAGTCCCTTTAATGTGATCCAATTAAAATAAAAACAATGCCATAGTCCGCGGGACTTGTCACTTCAATTAGAGTCTTTCTTAAAAAGCCTTCGATGCCATACTGCCATAGGCTTGTCTTTTTTTATAATTGGAGCACGTTTAATGTAGCAATGCTCCAATTATAAACCAATGAGAGGCCGATGGTAGTATGGCATCGAAAGCTTTTTAATAAAGACTCTGATTGAAGTGGCAAGTCCTGCGGAAGATGTTACCATTATTGTTGGTATTTGCACTAATTGAAAGGTCGAGGAACTGCAGTTTTAAGAATGTGGATCGTTTATCAGAGTGTTTCAGACATTGAGTGTAGGATATGTTCTCCATCATCAAGTGTAGCACATTTACAGTACATTATTTATTGATCCAGCTGAATTGTTTATATAATGTAGCTAGTTTTAGCGGTGCGCTACATGTAATTTACATGTAATGTTCTGCTTTTAGGAAGAGTAGAGCGTTTTGAAGGAACTTACGTATTGCTAAATCGCTGAAATTGTAGTTGATCCTCTGTTTATTTTATATAACTTAAATGTAATCTGTTTGTATTAAGTAGCTATCCCGCCAACAAAGCCACATTTTTGCAAAATATGTATACCATTTCTAATATAACATATACAAACGCATATCGTATATGGAGTCAAAATTTCATAAGAAAACATAATAAAATAATAAGTCGATATAGGTATAATGAAAATTTTATATTCGTAGGTCAAACCTTAACAAAATCACAATTAATTTCATATCACAGCCAAAAAGTGCTGAT
The DNA here is from genome assembly GCA_037043455.1 of Cyrtodaria siliqua. Lineage (NCBI taxonomy): Eukaryota > Metazoa > Mollusca > Bivalvia > Adapedonta > Hiatellidae > Cyrtodaria > Cyrtodaria siliqua. The sequence goes on from JAWPHD010007347.1 coordinate 53,967, forward strand.
CGTTTAAAACTGACACCTGTCAAAGGATGATTCGTCTTGAAGTGGACACAGCAGTGCAAAAGCGATCCCTTAGATGCCGGGTCCAAATGAAGTTGTCCTGACGGACGGTTGTTGCTCGCGATCTGCCGGCACGTGGTAAAGGTTCAACCCGTCCTGTGAACTGGAACCGCTGCCAAAGTCTCATAATTGTAGACTAATGGCAATTAAAATGGCAAGCGACATCTTGCTGGCGTCTTCCAGCTTGGAGCATAAAGACGGCTTGATTTTGTTGCAACAGCAACAGAACTGGCATTATTTTTGTTTTTATGTTTTTTTACAATTAAGGAATGAAATGCGCTTTTTTGGTTTTCATTGGGGTATGAACACTATTTGGGTGGTTTAAGGTGTGTGGATCCACGCGTACTTTAAACCATCCAAACGTTTTTCATACCCTAATGAAAACCAAAAGCGCGCATTTCATTCCTTATATTTACATTTTTACTTTAAAATGGCGTTTATTTCTTCTCTATATACGCCAAAATAGTTTATTATACGGGGCTTTTTATGGAGTAAAATGTAACAGCCGTTACGATCGGCAACATTTTAGACACACCCCTCATGCGCAATATTATATAAAGTTAAGCCCCGCCCATCATCCGATGAAAACCGTTAAAGGGCATATCATGAGGTATTCCGAAGGTAATGGTATTCATTGGAAAATGCAGCGTGTCAAAAAAAGATTCATCGTAGCAAATGCAATAGCGATGTAAATATTGTGCACTAATCGCTATAATCCGACGTACTGACTGGTTCGATAACACCTGTGTGATATATCGCACGGGGTCCACGTGCACCATTTTAACAATATGTTGTGGATCGTCACGCATCATTAATTGCATCGAGTAAATGTACTAATTAGTTTTGGAGTACGATTAGCAATCCGAATAATTTACTTATTATTAATTTTTTTGTGTTTTTGGGGGAAAAAATCAAATATATAACATATGCATTTCTTTTGCGTTTCAGTATATATATATACTTATTTGAGAATCTCATCTCTATAGACACAATATAAACAGCTTTAATCAGCCAGGCTAAACCCCAAAACTGGAGCGTCGAATTAAGAGTTTCCAACTCATAATTCATTTGACGCATATTCAATGACTGGTATTTTAAGAACCCGTTAATAAATCCTCACTTTTTCACTCACCTTGTAACATTTATTCACTCACCTTGTAACAATGTTTCACTCACCTTGTAAACGTTATGCTTTTCACTAAGCTGATCAAATTGGGTGTACATAGCATTAAGCATTGACACGACCTCCATCGGCGATATCTGACTGCAGATCCTGGTGAAGCCCACTACGTCACTGAACAAGATTGTCACATTGTCGAATACCTACAAGTAATATATGGGCAAATTCAGACATACAACAGAACTCAGATGTTCGCATATACAATATTATTGCACCTCGCATAAAATCCTAGGAATTTCATTGGATTAGAGCAGTCACATGGACATTGGTGACCCTCTATTATTCTATAGTGGGTCAGACACAGTAGATTTCACAGAGGGTCACTAAAAACAATAAGGACTACAATTCCAATTCAGAGTTTAAATCATCCGCATATAGTTCTTTAAGGCGTTAGTAACAAACATTATAAGGAAATTAATAACGCTTTTAAACTGTACCGGTCGTGACGTCAACGTCATGACGTCAAATTGCGCGAACGTCTCAATGACGTTGACCTTCCATTAAAATGGGTTTACTTTCGGTGTTTGCCTTAAAAAAGGTGCTCGATGCAATAAATCAGTTATTGGGTTTGTTACTGACCGCCTACAGAAAAATGTGGGGTCAGTCAGATATATAGGGGGACTCGGCTATTGCCTCGCCCCCTATAAATCTTTCTGACCCCACATATTTCTGTAGGGGGTCAGTAACAAACCCAATAACTAATAATGTTTGGCTGCTTGAATGGTGGTTTACGGCATTTTCATCCCATTTTAGGATATTTATGATGGTCATTTGTATTAGTGGTGGAGACAGACCGCCCACTGTTTCCTGGGTGGAATCGGTACTGCATCCCTCTCGCCATCCGTAAGAATCGACATTTACTTACAAGTCGAACTCCCAGTGGGATACATATAACAGTAAAACATATTTGCTAAAACAATGTTATATATGGCATCAAACATGTATAGAAACTTTATAATATGTTAAAAGCAGAATGTGTGCTAAAATGAATGGAAATATGAGCTTAAAATATGATTAAGATCAAAATTACTCATGCATATCTGTGGTTATACAACATACAAGCTAACTCAGCACGAGACAATACATTTTTCAATAACAGTGGTTGTGGTTACCACCAGTGTGTTTATTTTTATTTTTAAAGATGTTATCCTGTTTCATTAATGGAATCTGGAATTAATTAAACACTCCTCTGGGTGTAATAAAGACATGACATATGTATCGTAATACACTAGTGTATTCACTCTGGGTGTGTAATAAGGCCATGACTTGTTTATCTTAAATACTACGCAAAACAAGGACATATTCACTGTGTTGTACTCAGCAAAACATTTAGTAGTAATAATTCGGAAAGTATATCATTCGACACGTTCAGACATACCTTAATATTTATGCATGTCAGTGACTTTCAATTAATGATTGAATTCGATATTTCTGTACCGGAAGTAAATCAAATCCCACTGAGTCCAATGCAATATTGTCCAAGCTTTCTAGTTAGCCATTTTCCAAAATAAAGTTCAAACTAAGATTCACTTACATATTCTTAGTCATGAGACCTCCTCTCTAGAAAACTGCTGAGAGTAGTAGGGGTCATGTGGCATATAAGAAAATATAATTCTGATCTTTGTTGACACCGTGAACAAACTGCATTCATTCGGCACCTCTTAAATGTGTTCTACTTTCACTTCAAAACTTTCAAGTTGATCAATAAAATCATCATACAACCATGCAAATGGTCCTTAGCTAACACAAAGAAGTCGATAAAGTCATTTCAGCTAGAAAAACAGGCCTTAAGTACTCAAAAATGGCTTTTATCACAAAAAAAGTTAGGGATTATATATTTGGGAACTCCTTTCGACTACACCAGGCATGAATACCACAGTGGTTTACTTCTTGTATACCTGTACATTTAAAGGTAGTCCCGGCAGTGAAAATAAAACTATATATTGTGTGGAACAACACTTTTATTTCACTGATAAAATACAGTATTTCATCGCTTATCATAAAATAAAACCTTTTATGTAATAATCATAGAAGTATCATATGAGAATCATATAGAAGTTTACAAAAAAATCATTAATTTATATGAAAATGTGTGTGCTTTAAAAACAAGAGGGCCAAGATGGCCCTAAATCGATCATCTGAGTACTAACATTTTATCGAACTTCTTAGAAATCTCATGGTCATATACAATCTGTGCAAGTTTGGTTAATATTGTTCAAGAAATTAAATACCTATGATGATAATTGTTGTTAACAGATAAAAAGTTTGGTAAAGATCAAATACAAAATGAAGGTGATAGAGTGTAACACCTGGAACAGTGCTAAATGTGACTCCAGGGCTACATGTAATATATCAGAGCTGTGTGCCTTGTGGTTTCAGAGAAGGAGATGTTTTAAGTGTTTCCCTATACAAGTCTATGTAAAACATGTGACCCCTTAGGCGGGGCCAAATGTGACTCCAGGGTCACCATTTGAACAAACTTGTTTAAGGATCAGAAGAATATAGTAAATGCAAAATATTAAACCTCTGGCTCTTGTAGTTTCAGAGAAGAAGACTTTGTTTTTCCTATATAAGTCTATGTAAATCTAACCCCCGGGGCGGGACCAAATTTGACCCCATGGTCACCATTTATACAAACTTTGAACAGGAACATAAGCTTATAGCAAATATCCAAAATATTAAACCTCTGGCTAGCAGTTTCAGAGAAGAAGATTTTTGTATATTTTTCCCTATACAAGCCTATGTAAAACTGTGACCCCGGGGCGGGGCCAAATGTGACCCCATAGTCACCATTTGAACAAACTTGGTAAAGGACCATAATCTTATAGTAAATGCAAAATATTAAACCTCTGGCTCTTGTAGTTTTAGGGAAAAATGTTTTTAACTTTTTCCTATATAAGTCTATGTAAAACTGTGACCCCGGGGCGGGGCCAAATTTGACACCAGGGTCCCCATTTGAACAAACTTGATAGAGGACCATAAGCTTATAGCAAATGCAAACTATTAAACCTCTGGCTCTTGCAGTTCCAGAGAAGAGATTTTTTTCAGTTTTTCCCAATATAAGCCTATGTAAAACTGTGACCCCCGGAGCGGGGCCAAATGTAACCCCAGGATCATCATTTGAACAAACTTGGTAAAGGACCATAATCTTATAGTAAATGCAAAATACTAATCCATTGGCTCTTGCAGTTTCAGAGAAGATGTTTTTGATTTCTTTCCTATATGAGTCTATGTAACACTGTGACCCCCGGGGCGGGGCCGTTTCGGCATCAAACCATTTCGGCATCTATTTTAATTTTTACCCTAGACGTTTCGGCACCCATTTATATTTGAGTATTATAATGAAGTAAAGAAATTGAAATATTTTCTATAAGATCACTTGTAACTATTTAAACTGCAATTAATTGCCTTAATCGATTCAAGCTAACCAGTAGGCCTAATTGCCTACTGACCGTTCCAAGTCGGTAACCCTGTCTTCACCACCCTTTCTGTTGTTTTTGGTCTCCTCTTTCATTGTAGTTTCAAGTCCTTGTTTGCAGTACAGTGCGGACCTACGATGCCACCTACGTTCGGACGCTGTGGTTTCTATAGAACCCTGTATATCATTTTGCATTTACAACTGTGTCACTTGTGCAGTGTGGCGGTGGTAAAACATCTCCCCGTGCATGTGATCAATGTTGTTATTTTCACCCATCTTATAGAGATGGCGACGTTCGACGTTGTTTTAGCGTGGTTTTGCGCTGTACTTTTAACAGTTTACACCTTATAAAAACATGAGTCGTATATTAAGAACACCAAAATCCATTCTTTCTCCTCTTAAACTTCACACTGTGTCTACTGTTTATCTTCAACAGGGAAATTTTAATATTTTTACACGTAAATTATCGATCAATTTATCACGAATTAATCTTCATTCGGCATCAACCGTTCAAATTCCTGGCACTAATTCTATATTCAGAAATACTGCTTCTATTAAATTAACACCACTTAAAACTTCTGTACTTAATCGATATAAAGTTCGACCACCAGTTAATGATAATAAGTTAAACAGTAGACGTACGTTCTATCCCTCTATCCTTAAGTGCAACTCGAAAAGGTGTAGTGCATGTAAATACCTGTCGCAAAAGTCCACTATTAAGTCCACTACCAATGGTAGAGAGTTTAGTGTCAGTATATCTTCAGACATTAACTGATCGTCAAGTAATATCGTTTATGTTTTGACCTGAAATCATCCTAAATGTGGTATACAATATGTAGGCCAAACTGGTCGATCCATGAAAGTTCGTTTTCGTGAACATTTATATAAAATGCGTCAGTCGAAACGATTTAAAAACTTTCTTTATACACACTTTAGGGATTCGGGGCATTCCATAGATGATGTTAGCATTCAGTCCGTGGAATATATTGAATTTGATAATACTGCTACCAAAGTTTACAAGATACAAGCTAGATATATTGCTGAACTCAGATGGATAAAGCATTTACACACTCCTTATCCATTGGGGTTAAACGATAACATTTATCAAGAAGGAAACATTTCCAATACCCCAGATATAGATCCTTTTAGCATATTTTCTATTCGTAAATGTAAACGACGGTCACATGGTCTCCGGAAGAACCATAATCTTAAACGTAAATTTAAGAAAGTCTTTACTGTTGCAGACCTTTATTCTATTTATAAATATTCGGGTAGACACGCCCTCATTAGCAAAGTAGTCAGTCTGTCTTTTTCTTGCTTACAGAAAATTGACGAAGAAGCGGATGCCATTTATGTCCGTACTAATCCATTATATGAGGTTGCATCTATTATTCAAAGCTACACGCAACATATTTTGCGTCCACATATAGATGCTCCATCTGACCATCAAAGGTATTTTTTGAAGATAACTTATGTTGATAAAGGCATCGATTTCATTAATTTAGCCGGTATTTTTAATGATATGCAGGTGACTGACAAAATTCCAATGTATTTCAAGAATATTAAGACTCCTGTTATATGTTACAAGTATAAGAAATCTACTAGAAATCTTATTTTCAATTATAATAGAATCGTCTCTGATCTTGAGATCGAGACATCTGTTCCTACTGATTGAGATGTCAAAATTCTTAATTTTGTTACGAACCTGCCGGTCACATTCTTACTTGAAATCTTGATGTAATTGAGCATAAAATGATTCGGCATTTAATTGCCAAAGGGCCTAAGTATCGCCTTCCTTCTGATATTGATTTTAATGCCTGTCGCAATGAAATTGCGGGTTCTTTAACGGATTTCTGTACTAAGTGGTGTAAGAAAAAGCAGATAAACATGCACTTACTGCTTGGATGAAAACTATTTCAGAAATTGTTGAATTACGTATTTTATTTTACGAATCAAATCCATCCCTGCTTCTACGGCCTTCCACTCACAATTTACGACACCTTAAGAAGGGTATTCAAAATTAACATACTAAATTTGCTCTAGTTCCAGCAGACAAAGCTTCCAGCAATATAATTATTGTCTGACGACTACATTATATCAATACTTTGAATGCTGAGCTAGCGAGCACTTCTGCTTATCTAACTACACCTCTGCTGGAGACGGACATTGTTTCCCAGCATGTGACCTTTATGGAGACTATAAAGGTTTCTGTAATTAGTCAGCAGACGAAGCTCCCTACAATGTACTGGATACCCAAACTTCACAAAATTCCTTATAAAGCACGTTTTATCGCTAATTCTAGTTCATGTACCACGACCAATATATCAAAACTATTGACTTTCTGACTTTCCGCGATTAAAGAACATATTGTAAAATATTGCGGAAAGGCCTTCGAGAACTCAGGAATCAATCTGTTTTGGTCTATCAAAAACTCTGGAGAAGTTCTTGACAAACTACGGTGTAAGCATTTTCATGCCTCTTCTCTAAGCACCTCCGACTTTTCTACACTGTATACTACACTACCACATAATCTTATCAAAGAAAAATTGCTTCGTCTTATTCAGAAGACATTTGCTAGAGAATGTACAACTTTTCTAGCTTGTAATAATGTCAGGGCTTTCTTTACTAACGCCCCCATTGATAAGTATAATATGTGGACTTGTACTGATGTTTGTAGAGCCTTATCTTTTCTTCTGGATAACATCTTTATAAGATACGGTAAAACTATTTACCGCCAGGATGCTGGTATTCCTATGGGTACTAACTGTGCGCCACTCGTTGCAGATTTGTTTTTGTACTGCTATAAAAGAGATTTTATGTTGAGTTAGTCACCTGCCAGCCAGGGTGAAATTATTGATGCCTTTAATAATACTTCTCGGTATCTTGATGACATACTCAATATTGATAATACGTTCTTTGCTCATATGGTTACTAACATTTATCCACCAGAGTTCACGTTGAATAAATCCAACAGTTCGGATACAGTAGCAGCATTTCTCGATCTTCATCTCTCGATTTCAAATGATTGTATTCATACTAAACTCTATGATAAGAATGATGATTTCAATTTTAACATCGTTAACTATCCACACCTGGATGGAGATGTACCTCGTGCTGCCTCATATGGGGTGTATATCTCCCAGCTCATTCGATTTGCTAGAGCGTGTAATGATGGTATAGACTTCAATGATCGAAATCAAGTTATTACAAGTAAACTTCTTCAGCAGGGTTTTCGTTATCACAAACTACGTAGATTTTTCTCTAATATGATCAGCCTGGATTCTTACCAGGGCACTCAACAGTTTACCATCTAATTGATATGTATAGTCAAATGTGCAAAGCAATTGATGACAACAAATGAACATGTATGGTATTTTTTGATATATCAAAAGCATTCGACCGTGTCTGGCAAAAACCGTTTAATTTTTAAACTCCGACACCATGTTATTTCGGACAACCTTATTAATTGGATATCTAATTACTTGACTGATCGAACACAAAACGTGTTCTTTTGTTTTTATAAGGCAAGGCTCTATATTAGGACCACTATCGTTTTTAATTTATGTAATCGACATAGCAGATACATGGCTTATTACAACACGATTATTTGCGGGTGACAGTTCTCTTGCGGTAACTACATCAGACAATATATGAAATAAGTATAAAGGTCGAACAGGAAATGCAGCTTTCACAGAACAGAGTAAACCCCAAAACACGCAGTTGACAATTACAATGATGAGGAAAATATTTTGCTGGTCATAGCAGTGGTTAGTGAAGGTCACTCCACTCATGTTCTTTTCACTCGCAAATAGGAATCGTCCATCCTTGTTTTTTGAAAATACCCATCTAAATTCAGTTGCAAAGCATAAAATAAAAAGAAAATATGTTGTTTTGGTCGTTAATAACAGATTTTATTTCATCTCGAAGTGATCAAACTTCAATATTTTCACTGATGCTTCACATTTGTGAAAATATAAAGTTTTCACACTTCACGATGAAATACAATCTGTTATTCACTCCAAAACAACATATCTTCGTTCTATTTTAGAATACGCGGCTATAGTATGAGATAACTGTAAGACAAATTAGAAGCAATACAATTTAAAGGCGCCCATATAGTTACTGGCCTGACTCGTTAACTGAAATTGGTTGGGTCTCTTTGGCCAATAGAAGAAATGTCCTAGAAAAAAAAATATTCAAAAGTTGACATTGATTTACAAGTTTAAAAATGGAGATTTACCGAGTTACTTGAATGAACTATTTACTTCAACTATTTCAGAATAAAATCCTTATAATTTAAGAAATAATTCCGAGTTCGTTACTTTATCCAGACGAACTGAAATATATTCACGGTCAGTCTTACCATCATCTCTAAAGCTACGGAATGAACTTGATATTAACATTCGCGAATCACCATCTCTCTCGTCTTTTAAAACCAGACTTAAGATTTATTTCAACCACCGACAGTATGTAAGTATTACATATTGGGCGTGAGATACCTTTCAGTTCAACATGGCTTGAGAAACAATTGTAGCAATTTAAACGCTGATCTTTATTTTAATCATCTGTGGGAAAATCCCAATTGCGTCTGCGGTGATGAAGTTGATGACGATGGGCCCTATTTTTTAGATGTATGATTTTTATTAGAATTGAAAGATGGCAATTATTTTTAAGATTCTCGAGAGTTCCATCCTTTGAGTCCACGAAAATATTTATATGGCAACGAGAAACTAACAGACCAGCAAAGTCATTTTCTATTCAGTCAAGTTCAAAAATACATTTAACACACTAAACGATTCCAAAATTCTTGATTCGTATCAATAATTAATATATATAAATCGGCGTGTTTTGTCTATCTGCTGTCATTGTTATTTGTATTAGCCTGATCAGGGATGCGGGGTATTTTGTTGATGGAGATTATGTGGATGTCATGGCAGTGTTTAACTTGTTTTTATATGTATTGTTACAATTTCTAACCGATAATCACATACGTGTTTCAGCCACAATGGAGAGAACTGTAACTAATGTTGTGATAACTATTTCAATCCATTTGCATATGTTTCTAGTAATATTGTGATGTCTAATACATATATTGTAACATATCTGCAATAACATATTATTAAACAGTGGTAAATACAAATTCCTTAGTTTTGAAAATCGGTTGACAAGTAAGGTATTTGTATTTACTACTATTAATGTAAGCGCCTCCGTGGTCGATGGGTTAACGACGTTGCATTATAAACCTTCTCGCCTCTCGCCGCTGAGGGTTCAAATCGCAATGGGAGCTCAACTTGTTGTGAGAACGTTTCGATTCTTACGGATGGTGGGATGTATACAGTACTGGTTCTACCCAAGAATAAGTGAGTGGTCTGCCTCCACCGTCATACATAGCCTAAATGTGCTGAAAATAACGTTAAACACCAAACAAACACACACTACTAATGTCCGTTTTACTGATATTCAACTTATTTAAGTACTAGATGAATTTTGTCTGCAATTCAAAAAACAAAAACAAACAAAATTTGGCTGAAACAAGCGCCCGAACAATAGATAGGAATTGTAATTGATTACGAATTACGTCTACGTAATCATCTTTAAACAATAGTTTTATGTATTGCGTATTTGTTATTGACATTCTCATTTATAACACGTTTGTATAGCCGGCAAAATCTCGGTGAAATAGTCTAAAAGTCTCGGTGAAATAGTCTGCTATCTCGGTGAGACATTCTAATATTCCCGCTATTCTACAATGTTTACTGTTAAATTCCCAAATGCTTTCCTAGTTTATATTTGAACGATGTATACGCCTTAACTTAGAACATATGTATAAAACTGCTTCTGCGTTTGATTCCGAAACTCTACGCATCTCTGCATAACCAACAATTATTGTAATATGGTGTTTAAATTAGTCTCGGACTGCCAATACCGTATCTTTCAAATGTCTTCCTTGCAAATATAGGTTTGGCCAGATAAGACAATAAAAGCCTCAATAGCTATAAGCCGATTTCATTTGCGCGTTTTTTCCGCTTATAAAGTCGACGTTTGCATGACATCATGTTGTAAATAAACATGCAATGTCAATTTTTGATGCTCCATCTACACTTTTTAACGTCAGTTGTTGCTTCTCGCAAGTTAAAAGTATGGTGTTCTGTCAGGGCCATCTTACCATCGCATCTTACCATCGACCTAGGTAGGGCCATCTTACAATGCGATGGTAAGATGGCCATCGAACTAGGTCGATGGTTGATGGTAAAATGCGATGGTAAGATGGCCCTAACAGGACACCTTATAAAAGTAAGAAATGAACTAATTGATTAAAGATTAATTAACTGGAAAATACGTTGTTGTTGTTTTTTCAAAGTCTCATAGAATCTCTCCAATTCTCGCCAGCCTTCCAAAATGAGCGTCGGTTTCAAACTTACGTTTTACCCACGGACTTGGTTCTGAAGCTCATAGCGTAGCGAATAATTCAGAAGCAGGCCGGATGACCGAGGCTATGTTTAAATCTGACTAGTAGATTGCCGTTATGCGCAATGTGCAAACCGGAACCAGTCAATATTTCTAAACCGCTTTAATTATATTCTACCATAGCTCTAATAGTTTTCCTTTGTTCCTGCTTATAAAATACTTTTCATAAACCTGAAGCTCTGAGCCTAAACTGTGCTATAACTGCCGGTATATTTCATCTGTGCTATAACTGTCAGATTCGGAAGTTATACCATGGTCCACCCAACTTTCTTTTTTAAAGGACGTTCTGTTGCTAGATCAATATGTAAAACACGACTACCCCTTACCGAAACAGTACTCCTTGACATTGGATTTGCCCAATAGTATACAAAGGCGATTGGCTGCAATAATCTAAACATGGGTCATGCTCACGCCGCGTGATAATGCTGCAGCGTGATAATGCTATTTCTTGATTGGATCGAGCCGTTAGTTTTACTAAAAACTGCAACGCCCTAAAACTTCTTGCACACGCGTATTTGGATAAATGGCTATGGAACAAACCATGTATAGCATATTTTTGTCGTAGGCGATTTATACTGCACTCTCGGGCCTACGGCCCTCGAGAAGCAGTATAAATCGCATATACTCAAAGTATTATGCTATAAATATTACTTTTTCGCTGGGAAGGAGCTAGGCAAGTATAACTAAGGTCTTTAATATATGTGTATGTTATATGAAATTCCCACTGACTAGGGAGTATAAAATAGTGCGGTATGAGATGCGTAAACTGTTGCCTTTGTGATCGAAAAATGTCAGTTGTATAATCGCCATTGTCACACTGGCATCCAAGCGTCTCATAACAGGCGTGTGTATTCTTAATCGTTCAAATTTTTAAACTTTTCTGTCAAACATAAAGGTATGTTTTTTAAAACCGGAAACAGCTGCTTCTATTTTAGAAAATCTATTCTGGCAGCGCATATATAGCATTGACTGAGAGGACATTATTCTTATACACGTCATAGTGTAATCCGCAGACTTGTTACATGTTTATACAGTCTGTTGAAGTGAATTGAATTCGATTTTATAGTCGCACCAACAGCTAAGGTCTTAAGGCGATGTTCTAGCTTCCATTGGTGGAGAAGACCGCAGGTGCCCCTCCGGACAATTTTCGTGCACGGTAGGGCATCTGTGTAGAAACTCCGACATTCCGCAAGACAGCGAGATAGGCTCACATGAGGGATCAACCCCACAGAGCGACATTATATTGTGTATTACGGACATTTCCTACACATGTTCTTTATTTGCTACATGTCTTTTGTCGCATACCTGTCTAAGAGCGACTATGTACACACATAACATACTTTTTCAAACTTGTATATATTTTTCATTATCATAACCCTAATTAACTGTTTAGATAATGAACTTATTAGTTGATACACTAAAATCAAGTATAGTTGAGTATATTTATACAAACTAAGGTGCGATTGAGTGGTTTAGCCACGATTGGTTTTTCATACTTGGAGCATACAAGTGTGCCTGAAATGTTAGAATTAACTTTAAACATTATTTAAATACTACTGATTTGATGACTGTATAGTAGTTTACACACGTGGAATCCATTTATTTAATAAACGAAAAAGGGGTTGAAGTTTAACGTTAAAGAAAAATGTTTGTGCTTTTTTTTTGCTCGAAATCCCATACATTGTTTAGAAATTATAGTGTTATAACTGCCTTTTTCTCAAAAAAGTATTGCGCCATATTATGTTTTTTTCATTAGTTTGAAGTACACGATATTATATATATAACAATACAGAAGTTTGTTTATAGGACATACTTTCGAATTCCTTCCCTTGAAATGGGCCATATGTTTATCTTATCTCAGAAACCAAGTTGGTGACCTATTTTTTGTAAAGCCGTTAGGATAGACCGTTCTAGCTATGTACCAAACCTTAAAAAAACGTTGCTCACAGGAAAAGAATATGAAGAAACTGTAGAAAATGTCCTTACTTTTAATCATAAAAAATAAACAACAACAATATTTGTAATAATATTAACAATAATCATGATAATAATAAAGTGTACATGTGTTTCTGAAGATCGCCGAAGCACCATCAGTGAAGGATATAAAAAAACTGTTCTTGAATAGCATGCATGTTCTAGTATTCAAGTAACTCCATTTGTATTGATGTTGTTTCACCTATTCAATCTTAATAATGAGATCATAGGCAGAAGAGAGCATTATTCATACTTTCAAAGCAACGACGTTTCAACAAATATATCGATTATAACCTTATAACAGGCTAACTGTGCTGCGCATCAAACAGTTATTGTTTCTTTCCCCTGAGTGCAAAACAAAATATTCGTGTTAAATACGAAGATTTTGTCCGTTTTATAAATATCCTTAAATATTCGATTCAAGTTACAACACAGGCATATTTATAAATTGTTCTGTGGTTACAACATAAATTCAGTCATTGTTGACATTCTCTTACACATATTTCCCCTATGACCAAGTTCACGTCGTCAGTAGTAAATAATTGCATACGCTACTACACTGAAACATCCATTATATATAAAGGTTAGCTCATTTGTAAATAACTGTATTATACTTACTAACTGGTATCCCCTTAGGTTTAGTTGCGATTAGAGTACCGACACATGCGTACTGATTATGTAACTTATGTTCTCTCGGGTAATTTGTTACTGAGACACATTTACACTTACTTTGACCACTGGCGACCGAGATGGCCACTAGTGGTGTTATGGAGACTTAAAACTCCATTTTCATGATCATGTCATCGGTTTTAGAATTAATTATCAGATTGTTATGATTTTGATAGTCTAAACAATCGACTTCAAATGGTATTAACAAATGATTACTCATGCCTAATTTGTCACATTTAATTAAAACGATACTACATTTATTCTACTTTAGGAAATACAGTACTACGCCGCTATAGAGTTTCTTGATTGTTCAAACATCAGACAGTTTAATATGCTGTTTGTTTAATATGTAAACCTTGGTAAAGGGGCGTCCGTGGCCGAGTGGTGAGAGTCTCTGACTTGAAATCACTTGCCCCTCACCACTGTAAGTTCGATCCCTCAGGGGCCTAGGAATCTTTATGTGAGGAAGCTATCCAGCTGGCTTGCGGAACGTCGGTGGTTGTTCGCCCGTACACGAAAATTGCCCGGAGGAGTACCTGGGGTCTTCCTCTACCAATGGACGCTGGAAAGTCGCCATTAGACCTTAGCTGTTGGTACGACTATAAAATCCAATTCAATTCAAAAACCTTGGTGAAATAAAGAATACTACATAGCCGACGGCAAATTACATTAGAGTTGATAGATAGCCGACTGTACTCAGAGTCAATTACAACGTACTATACACTTTGTTGAGCTAACCGATTACAATGTACCTAGCAAATTAGATATAGCAGAACACACTGTACGTTGCATTTCGATATCTCACAGCAAAATAGCCGACTATAGTGTATCTGGTAGCATAATAGCCGACTACAATGTATCTCGCAGCATAATAGCCGACTACAATGTATATCGCAGCATAATAGCCGACTACAATGTATAATAGCCGATTATAGTGTATATCGCAGCACAATAGCCGACTATAGTAGTAGTATAGATAATGGGGGTTCTGGGCAAGTTTTCCGCCCTCGCGACAAACAATCAAATAGTTATCAGTTGTCTCCAGATGCACCAATACAATTGCAAGCACCAAGTTGATAAGACAAGCTATTTTCATCCGACATTGCAACAAACAATACAGCAAGAATAATGCTACAAGCACCAATAATAATCCGACTGTGTTATATATGAGGGAAAGGAGAAAAATACGAGCAAGCATAGCAGCAGGAAAAAGATTGGGGAAAGATATCAAAGAATTGAAAGAAAAATTGAAAATCCTAGTAGCCCAAAGAAAGAACAAAGTTCTGTCTCCAGAAGGTAGGACACTGAGAGCAAAAACAGCAGCTGAGATGGGAAAGAAATGTCAATGAATTACAAAAACAATTACAGGGATTAGATGGAATATTGAAAATCAAGAAAAACCAAAAAGAAGACCAAGAAGAAGACCAAAATGACATCGACGATACACAAAAACTGTCAGATGATAGTACAGATCGAAATGACACCAAAGATAGTACAGAAGATATTCTGGATGAATTACGAAATAGATTCGAGGATCTTTGGACAAAAGTAAAACATGGTATGCAGAAAAGGGAAGATCTGTATGAAATCGTAAACATATCTATACCGTTAAAAAAACTTGGATATATAGCTGAAAAAGATAAACAAGGCATACTGGATTGGTTGAACAAAGTTTTTGTCGCAAATCAATACAGATAATCTCATATATTTTCACCGAAAGTAGACATTTAATCTAAACCTATATTATATACAATGAACTCAGAAAAAGCTACCAAAGAAAGAAACATGGAGATAGATGGGAGCACTATGGGGACTCGTTCGAGCAGATATCTAGCATACTATATAGCAAAAGAAAATGCCTACGACAATAACCTGGTATCAGATGTTTCAAAGGTAGACTACGCAAAGGGGAATAGTGGGGTGAAAAAACTATCTCAGGGATAGAAAAAGCTTTAATCGATGATATATATGTATTTGGGTATCTAGGGGAAAAGGATGTTCAAGCAAACAAAGAAAGGTGATGTTAACAGAAGGAAAAACAGGTGCTGCACAAAATATTGTACAAACAATAGCAACATTCGTGACGAAAACAATTGAACATGGACGAGACTATTGTAATGTCAACTCTGTAATTGTACATTGAATAAGAATCAGAATAGCAGTATCTCGAAAACAATAGAAATAATTGAATCGCATACAAGTAGTAGAGCAAGAAAGAACTGGGAACGCATATGGAAAGAAAAACCAAAAGTATTCGGAGGACATCTAGCTGATTTTGTTGATTCCAAATCTGAACGTTTGCGAAATACATTTTCACACCCAGATGTGCAAAAACGAGGATGTACTAGAGTTGAAATTTCAATATACTGAGACCAAAACCATTTGTCAGGAACATATATTCTAGAAGAAACTGTAGAAGAACTCCCGGGTATATTCTATATACAACCAGCAAAAAAGCAACGATCAAATCTAGAATATTGATAGAAATATGACTATACTAGATAGAGTTCAAAATACTTTGTACATTGTTTGATATTGTAACACTCACACTGGTAGAATTGCAGGGACTTCATTTTCACCAAAAGTATCATGGAAAAAAGCAAAGAAGTATGCTGTGTCAGCATTTGGCTTTCGTTGTTGCCCAATATCCGTGCTTGATATACTGCAATACGAAAATGTAAAATTTCTATTTGCTCCGCTAGGATGCTACACCAAAGAAAAAGATACGAAAACAATCCTTTGTGATCAAAATCCTTCCAAGGCTAGAACAACGAAGATAGAACCAACAGACTGTAACCTCCCACCAACAAGTTGTGTAGAGTGGATATGGAAGAGAAAGGGGAAGAATGGAATAGGTGATGAGGAGCCTCCATTTCAAATTCTTCAACAAGAAACGGATAGAAAGATATCAATGAACTCCAACAAGAAAAGAGAAAAAAATAATTGCACAGATATTTGAAGAAGAGGAAAAGGGAAAATGGGTAGAAGTGAACAAAAAATTGCAGGGGAAAGTTTGGGAGGAAAAAGAAAAGGAGTTGCGTGAGTTAGAAAAAACATGTGAGAAAAATAGAAAGAGAATAGAAAAGATTAAAAAACGGGTAGAACAAATGTATTGTGATTTTCCCGATTGTATAGAATATGTTAGTCGCATACCTATCGGAAAATACTGTCTGGTAGGGTTTGCAAATTATACCAAGAAAAAATATGATTAAAAAATTTGCTATTTGAAAAACGATTCCAATCAGCATACAGTCTATGCTACTGAAGGATTGAAGACGATTTGTAAACGAGTAGAAGAACTTGGACTCACAATTGATGATAATTGGAGCGACTCACGTTCATGCATACTAGACAAAGTACTAGTGGACATTTTTCCTCCTACAGAAAATACATGGAGTGGAAAAACAATCCGATGGAATCCGACAAAGATATTTGAGATTAACTACAGCAACAAAAGAGAAACTATACTAGAAAGTGAAAAGGAGTATCTAGAGTCAAATGATATTTGTTGGATTGTGATGAAAAAGTGAAAAAGGCAGTGAGATGTAATTCTATGCCAGAGGGTGACTAAATGTGCCGAAAGTGTGTACGGTATAGAAAGAAAACAATACCATGTTTGTACTATGAAAAAATGATGTTCCAGTTTTTGGGTACTATCTGGAGAAAGAAATGAAGAAAGTTACAGAAGAAACAAAGTCACCAATTGTAGTACACCTTAGAAAAGAGGAGACAACACCTACAAAGAAGAAAGCCAGATTAGCAATTACAGTACTAGATGATATAGTAGAAAATCGCATTGAACAAACGGCTCCTCCGAGTTCTACAAAACATGTCAAAGATATTCTGAAAACAACATACAAAGTATGCAAATATTCTAGAACGACATTTCGTAGGAAAGATAGAATATATCTACATGTGATGATTGACAACAAAGTAGTAGGGATATATGGCTACTACCTACAAAGAGAAATGGAAAAGTATCTAGGGGATGGAAAGAAAAAACATATCTTGCTCAATATTGGAAAAGATAGAAATACTCCTACAAGATAGCCTGATGTTGATGTTATTTTGACAGAATGTTGAGATTTCGATTCAGATGATTGGGGAAATTTCATTGAAAGAGGACTTGCTAAACTTCAGGTGCATCTCTAAATTTCATTTCGGTAGAGGTATACCAAACGGGGTTCTAGTAATGTTCTTTCCTAGGACATGCTAGCAAGAGGACTTGCCAAACTTCAGATGTGTCTCTACCTATTTTTCGGTAGAGATATATCAAAATGGGGTTCTGGTAATGTTTGTGAAGCTACATGTTGAAATATTACCCAATCAGAGATATCGAAATATCAGGGATGCTGAAATAGCATCAAATCAAGAATACTGAGATATCACAGAATAAGAAAACTGAAACAGCATCGAATCAAGAATACTGAGATATCAAAGAATCAAGAATACTGGAACAGCATCAAATCCAGAATACTGAGATAGCAGCAAATCAGAAATATTGAGATAGCATTGAATCAGAGATATTGAGAAATCATCAAATCAACAATACTGAAACAGAATCAATCAAGAATACTGACACAGCATCGAATCAAGAATATTGAAATAGCAGCAAATCAGAGATACTGAGATATCATCAAATCAAGAATACTGGAATATTAGCAAATCAGAGAACTCGAGATATCATCAAATCATGGAATACTGAAATATCATATAATCTATCACAGAATCAAAGATATTTGAATATCACATAATCACAGGTATACGGAAATATCACCCACTCGGAAATGCTGCGGAATTAGCACAGGCATGCTAGTGAAAATAAGCAAAGATAAGTTAAGATAAGTTAAGATAAGTTAACTTATCTTCTAATTCCATAGCATTGTGGAAGCATGCATATAGATAGCGAAAAAGAGCAAACATGCTTGTCTTTTCTAATTTCGTTTACATGATATGGTTAGATTATGCTTGTTGTATTCTTGCTGTATGTTTCATGCTTATTGTAATCCTAGATGGAAATAGCTTGTCTAATCAACTACAGTTCAATATTGCAAAATGTAGAAATACTACTGCTAGAAGACCCGGAGTTGATGCCGTTTTGGGTCGTGTGATTGGGAAACTTCGCCGAAAGTAGATTCGCCAAAAGTAGACTTTTGAAAGATATCTGATATCAAATATGCCGTCACCATTTGGTGCTTGTAATTGTTTTGGAGCATCTGGAGACAACTGATGTTTGTCGCAAGGGCGGAAAACTGGCCCAGAACCCCCACTATCTATACTACTTATAGTGTATATCGCAGCACAGTAGCCGACTATAGTTATAGTATATATCGCAGCGTAACAGCCGACTATAGTGTATCACGCAGCACAATAACCGACTATAGTGTATATCGCAGCATAATTTCCGACTAGTGTATCTTGCAGCTGAAATGTATCCGATAACAATTCATAGTGTTCTTTTAAGATTTACTATGCAATATACTTAGAGATAGTGCAGAACACAAATTAGAGATATTGCAGAACACAAATTACCTTGCGTGTTGATATATAACAGACGATAATATATCCCGGTGCATAACATCCCATTACAATGTATCTCACAGCTGATATATAGCCAATAACAATGTTCCTATAATTACTACAATGTACCTCGCATGTTGAAATGGCTGGTTCCCCTCTCCTGAGTCGGTCTGCTACTTGCTTTGGTATCATCTGATAGAGCAGGGAATCAGTCCGCTTCATCTCAGCATCCAGCTTAAACATGCTTTCCTGGAGAATCCTACTCTTCTGTTGTTCCTGTAAAAACGGTGTTATGTAGTGACACAGCCTACTCATCTTCAATATCGAGAGGTTTGAAAAACTTGAATAAGGGTGAAAGAATTATCGAAATCGGATGATAAAGACAGAAGATATGATCATTTGAAGCTTCTTTTGAAACGGATATGGAAGCCGCCATTTTGAGAGCTATGACATACCAGTTATAAATATGAAACATGTATAGACAAAACGACAGCAACTGTATGAAAAATATGTATACTTAATGACAATAATGCTTTATATGGCCATTAATTTGTAGTTTTGCTATAAATGATAGTTATCAATATTCCATAAATGTGACGTCATAGTTCTAAAAATGGCGGCTCCCATATCCGTTTTAGTCAAGTGTTTCAGAACTCTCAATAACAGAGCTTGTTTTGCTGTTAATGCGACATTTTCTTTAATGTTAAGGCAGGTCTTATAATTACCAAGGCAGTTCTATGTTTAATTACACTAAATCAGTCGAATGTGCCTGGTGCATAGGCGGTTCTATGTTTAATTACACTAAATCAGTCGGATGTGCCTGGTGCATTCGAAAGTAGTTCTGTATTAACGAGTGCTATTATATTTTTTCTTTTTACACTTTTTTATAGTGCAGTTTCGTTTTATTTTTTTTACTGTACCTGTATCCTGGACATGTTATTGATATTTGAAAAAGCAGCTCATCACGTTCTTACAGTTTTTTATATACATTTCAGAAGTTAAAAATAACGTTGACCTTTGACCCGGTGTTAATATACAGCTATTTCCTTGTTACCGTTTAATAGTTGACATGTTTATTTGCATGATAAAGGCAATTTCCCAGAATTCTAACCAAGTTTGAGATCTTAACAGGTTGTCAATTCTCATTTTACTATGGAAGGGGCATGGAGACTCGTTTACGCTATTATAACCTCTAATGTAAAAGTAAGTATTATGTCAAAGCAGTTTTTAATGTAAAAGCCTGTGTTATGCTTTTTTTCTTTCTTCTGATACTGCACACAATCAGTTTTGATAATCACGGCAGTCTCGTTTCCGAGGAAGGTTTTACGGGATTTTTGTATCACTGATTAACACCGATATTTAACGTGCGCATGCTTTAGCTGTCCCTGCACACGGGACCGATGGCTTCTCATCTCTTCCGAAGGATGGCATACTTACACAGTAACTTGCCCGAATAATGTCGAAGCATTTCTTGTGATAAAATCAGTTATAATTTAGTTATAATGCCAACGCCGTTTTGATATCAAAGCAGGTATTATGTCAATTCAGGTCTTATATCAAAGCAGTTATAACTCGTAAGTCGAAGCAGTTATTACGTCGAAGCAGATCTAATTTCAAGGCAGTTCTAATGCTAAAGCAGATCTAATGTTAAAGCAGTTGTAATGTCAACGCGGTTCTTATATAAGCAGCATTTTTGTCACTCTTGATCTTCTTCGACGCTTGATTGTAAATACAAACGTCTTGACCGTTTGTGCAGAAACAAATTGAAACTGGAAGCACGTGACCTTAATTACTATTTAGTTATTAAAGTATTTCTGACCATCCGCATTTAGTTCGTCGATATAATAATGTAGTTTTTAATACATGTTTTGTCTTTTTGCCTTTCTGTAGATCTTGGATAGCAGGTGTTCATGTCTCAGTCAATCAGAAACGATACCAGTGTATAGGCGAAAATCAAACTTTGTTCAGGAGAACTGTTCTAGACGTTTGTCTTGAAAACAAGCAAGCGCCGCAGATGATCTAGACTACTTTTTTGTCAAAGCAGGTGTTATTTCAATCTCTACCAGAGACTTTGTCAGTGTTTCAGAAAGTATTCTGCGATCACATGATAAAGTGTCACATAGCTAAAATATCAAAATGGCGAACAGAAATCCACTTCGTGCCTTGACACCACTGATGATACGGGAGAACTGGTGAATGAGTGGTAAACAATCGAAAGAACTCTTTGTTTGGTTTGTTTTTCAAAAAATCTCTTTAGACTCTTTAGAGCTATGAGATTTTGGAAAGTGTTGGTAAGCACAGACGCTATACTGTAACCCATTACGTGGTCCGAGTATTAACATCCATACCCCATCCAACCCCTTCTCCTAGGAGCGAAAAACTGGGTTGACTGAGGTATGAAATAAACCCTTAATTTCGGCTTAAAAGTTTGCATATTGTAAAATTATAACATGAACATGATGAAGCCGAAAGCGCCCGAGTGTCTATTTTAGCTAGTATACACGCTAGCTATTTTTAAAAAAAATGTTTTAAATATTATTATAATACTTTAAAATGATAATTCATCACATAATAATGATTGTATTTTAACAACATTACTCTATCATTTAGTATCATTTAATATCCTTTCTGGATCCAGTGTTTGTGCAATGTGTTTTCTCTACTATTAATATGTGTGTTGTACACCCAATTGCGATGAAAGAGGAGTCTACATATCCCTCTCAACGGTCTCCAAGTTATGACTCAGGGCTATGTCTCCAGTGTTGGGGATGGGTCTCGGTGGATGGCTGTATCCGTCTGTTCATACCCACTAAGTGTATATGGTTATAGCGTGAGGATCTCAACGGTTTTCAAGTTATGAACTATGGGTTATTTCCCGAGGGGTGACAACGGATCCTGGGGCCGATACAGGTTGGATGGGTGTATCCGTCTGTTCCTGTCCAGTAAGGAAGTGTCGATTCTTACGGATGACGATAGGTGTACAGTACTGGTTCTACTCAGGGAAAGTGGGTGGTCTGCCTCCACCACAAAAAATCGACCGTCATATATAACCTTACATGTGTTGAAAAAAAAACATACAAACAAAAAAGACTGTCTAGTAAGTGTATACATGGTTATATGGTGAAGATCTCGAAAAAAATAGTTTGTCCCCGCCAAACCTTTCAAGTGTAACTCCCAGGGCATGACATAGGCGTCCAATTCAAAATTGTCTGTTATGCTTTATAATAATTACACACACAACACTGCAGAACCCTTTGCTATAGCATTAAAGAGTTATGACACTTGTATGTAAAACCACCCCTAACTCCCCTAGCCCCGTCCCCAGCGTTGAATAATAATTCCAAAAGAGTTGTGCAGATCCTGGACCTAGTTCAATCATATCCTAAAGAAAGAAGTTCACAGCTTTATCTATGTGGGAGGAGATGCCTTCCATCACGCACGTACTCACGGACACACGGACGGAGACGATAACCTGATACCCGATATTTCTTCGAAAAGCGCTGGGATAATAAATCCTCGCCATTTATACATTCTCTTATTACACTATACATGTGTTTACATAAGTATAGTGATCTATTACTTTGTGTGAACCGCTAACTTGACAACACTATTACCCATAAATACATCACCAATAATATTAAATTGAGATGAATCAAATTTAACTAACTTATACATCATTCTATAAAAAGTGTTCAAGTCAACTACGTAATAGATCCATTATCATACTCTTTTCGACCTCCTACGCCTTAAATGCGAGCAATTCAATTATTGCGCACTAAATGTTCCTTCCACTTTTTTTATTAATGTTTAACGTAACCAATTCAATTAAAAGAGACATGATCATAGTGTTTGTGCACGTTATTTAATCTCATAACAACATTAAAAATAAATGGAATTTAGTAAAACCCTGAGCGTTATTTTCTAACTAAGCGTCTTAAATTAAATTAAACGAAATGCGATTATACATAGCATTACTAAATGCCAATAAATATTTGGCGGGAAAAACAATAGAACATAACACGCTAGTTTTCGAATTAAAACTGGTATTGGAACGAAATTACATGCAATACCGTCGTTATTGAAAAGCCACCTCAAATAGCAGACAATCCAGGTTATTTCGTCATTAATAATTCAAGTAAACTCTCAAAACAATCAACGTAATGTGTACTATCACCGCCCATTGTGTTTTTAAACGCCGTCTGGTTCCGGTTTACGACACTGGCAGAACGGTTAGTGATATATTTACTGTTTTTTTGCACTACGAATAAGAAAGACCACACGAGGTCTTTAAAGTAAGTGCCATTTCGCACCATAGGTGCCAGGTTGCTATCAAGAAAAGGTCTGTAAATTAGTTTGACGAAAGACACAAGCTATCCGAAAAACTACTTGAGAAGTTCTGAAAAGCCTCCTCCAAAAAGTCGAAAATTTTGTCAACAAACTATATTATATACAAGGTATGACAGCGGCCATTTTAGCCGGGGCGGAATTGCGTAATTATGTATTGGTACCCGATTCTACAATGTAACGCTGATTTGTGTAGGTACCACTGATTCCCTGCAATGACAGTTACGACTGCAGATGTGAGGATAAACAGTCTATGAATTATTGGATTATTACGCAATTCCGCCCCGGCTAAAATGGCCGCTGTCATACCTTGTATATAATATAGTTTGTTGACAAAGTTTTCGACTTTTTGGAGGAGGCTTTTCAGAACTTCTCAAGTAGTTTTTCGGATAGCTTGTGTCTTTCGTCAAACTAATTTACAGACCTTTTCTTGATAGCAACGTGGCACCTATGTTTCGCACGTGCCATGGCGTACTTAGTTATTCATTTTGGATTCGCTTTAATGCAGATATACTACTTTGAGATGTACCAGTCATGTGAAATTCCGTGTCGCATGCGATAATGAGGCAAATGCAGACGGGAAAAAAGTTAAGCGTAGTATAATACTGTTGGCATAAAACAGTAAAACGCAATAAACGTAAGAGTGTATTAGTCTGAAAAAAATCAACACATTTTCTGAAAATCAATGGGTGAATATTCAGTGAAGTGGTATGGTCAAAAATACGAGTAGAAACCGCAGTCAATCGAAACATTCATAGAAACAAACAACAATTGCATGGATAAATTATAATCTATGTATAAGGCATCGCATATATCAAAGGATTTATAATAGGAATACCCCCTAGGATTTATAATAGGAATACACCCTAGGATTTACAGTAGGAGTACACCCTAGGATTTACAGTAGGAGTACACCCTAGGATTTACAGTAGGAGTACACCCTAGGATTTACAACAGGAATACCCCCTAGGATTTACAGTAGGAGTACACCCTAGGATTTACAGTAGGAATACCCCCTAGGATTTACAGTAGGAGTACACCCTAGGATTTACAGTAGGAGTACACCCTAGGATTTACAGTAGGAATACCCCCTAGGATTTACAGTAGGAGTACATCCTAGGATTTACAGTAGGAGTACACCCTATGATTTACAGTAGGAATACCCCCTATGATTTACAGTAGGAATACCCCCTAGGATTTACAGTAGGAGTACACCCTAGGATTTACAGTAGGAGTACACCCTATGATTTACAGTAGGAATACCCCCTATGATTAACAGTAGGAGTACACCCTAGGATTTACAGTAGGAGTACACCCTGGATTTACAATAGGAATACACCCTAGGATTTACAGTAGGAATACCCCCTAGGATTTACAGTAGGAATACCCCCTAGGAGTTACAATAGGAGTACCCCCTAGGAGTTACAATAGGAATACCCACTAGGATTTACAATAGGAATACCCCCTAGGATTTACAGTAGGAGTACACCCTATGATTTACAGTAGGAATACCCACTAGGATTTACAGTAGGAATACCCCCTAGGATTTACAGTAGGAGTACACCCTATGATTTACAGTAGGAATACCCACTAGGATTTACAGTAGGAATACACCCTATGATTTACAGTAGGAATACCCCCTAGGATTTACAGTAGGAATACCCCCAAGGATTTACAGTAGGAATACACCCTATGATTTACAGTAGGAATACCCCTAGGATTTACAGTAGGAATACCCCCAAGGATTAACAGTAGGAATACACCCTATGATTTACAGTAGGAATACCCCTAGGATTTACAGTAGGAATACCCCCAAGGATTTACAGTAGGAATACACCCTATGATTTACAGTAGGAATACCCCCTAGGATTTACAGTAGGAATACCCCCAAGGATTTACAGTAGGAATACCCCCAAGGATTTACAATAGGAATACCCCTAGGATTTACAATAGGAATACCCCCCAATGATTTACAATAGGAATACCCCCAAGGATTTACAGTAGGAGTACCCCCTAGGATTTACAGTAGGAATACCCCCTAGGATTTACAGTAGGAATACCCCCTAGGATTTACAGTAGGAATACCCCCAAGGATTTACAGTAGGAATACCCCCTAGGATTTACAGTAGGAATACCCCCTTGGATTTACAGTAGGAATACCCCCTAGGATTTACAGTAGGAATACCCCCAAGGATTTACAGTAGGAATACCCCCTTGGAACGGTCAGTGGTAGAAAGGCCGCTGGAGACGTAAACCACGTTCTAAGGTGCACAAAACTTCACTCTTACCCCATTGTCATTCCAACAAAACCGGACAATCTAAATACAGAAATATCCTCCAGGCTATATCCTCTAACATTCTAGGCGGCATTAATAGGCAATCTAAGCATAACGCATAGATGATCATGCATATATGAATAGAAGGCATAACAATCCGCAAATCATGTCCTACAGGACTTGACAGAAGCCACTGCAACTAGAGATTAAACCATCGGGGGACAACAAGACAAGAATGGGGACAAAAGCCAAACTTTACAGTCCTCTTAGGATTTAGGTAGACGTCATTATAGGGTCCACAATCTGGGCGTTTATCGCAGAGTCAAAGAAGAAAGCATAGTGGCGAACTTTAAATGGGTCAACCACTAAACACTTAACGCTAAACCAGTAAGGAAGGATGAGGTTTAGATATAGTGCTATGGCAGGACATTTAAAACAAGAGCTGTCGGAGAACAGCGCAGCTCGACTATTCGATTTTTGGGAGAATAATAAATTTATAGCTAGTATATACCATCAGAAAACAAGGCTACAACAATGTGGGGTGGGGTTGGGAGCACAACATAACTATGTGTAAGAATTGACCAAAACTACACAGAAATATGTAAAAAACAGAAAAAAATCGAGTTTTGAGTGGGGTGCGGGCTGAGGGTGGGAGAGAGGCGGGGTGGATGGTAGGGGGAGTTGGGGTGGTGAGGGCAACATATATGTATAAGAAGCTAGGTAATAATTCACCAAAACAACACAAAAATATGAAGAAAAAAAAATCGAGTTTGAGTGGGGATGGGGTAGAGGCGTGGGGTGGGGAGGGCAACATGTGTAAGAATTGACTAAAACAACAAAGAAATATGTAAAAAAAATAAAAAAAAATCAAGTGGGGCGGGGTGAAAGGAGGGGGTGGTGGTGTGGGGGAGGGGGCAACATATATGTGTAAGAATTGACAATAGCAACACAGAAATATGTAAAAAAAAAAAAAAGTTTCAAGTGTGGGTGGGGTGGTGGGAGCGGGGGGGGGGAGAGGCGGGTGGAGGTGGGGTGGAGGGGCAATGAGGGGGCAACATATATGTGTAAGAATTGACAAAAGCAACACAGAAATATGTAAATAAAAAAAGTTTCAAGTGGGGTTGGGGTGTGTGGGAGATCGGGGGAGAGGCGGGAGTTGGTGGGGGGGGGGGGGGGGGGGGGGGGGGGGGGGGGGGGGGGGGGGGGGGGCAAAATATATGTGTAAGAATTGACTAAAACAACAACAAAAATATGTAAAAAAATTAAAAAGTTTCAAGTGGGGGGAGGGGGAGGAGGGTTGAGGCGGGGTTGGGGGATGGGAAGTTTGCAACATAATATATGTGTAAGAAATGACTAAAACAACAAAGAAATATGTAAAAAAGTCTTGGGCGGGGTGGGGTAGGGGGTTGGGGTGATGGGGTGAGAGGAGGGAGTGCGTTGGGGTTTTGGGGAGGGGCGGGTGAAACATATGTGTGTAAGAATTGACTAAAACAACGAAGAAATATGTAAAAAAAAATAAAAAAATTCAAGTGTGGGGCGGGGTGCGGGTGGGGGGATGATGGGGTGAGGGGCAGGGTGGGGTTGAGGGGCAGGGGGTGGCGTGGTGGCGTGGTGGGGCAGGGAGGGTTGCAACATATATGTGTCAGAATTGACTAAAACAACACAGAAATATGTAAAGAAAATAAAAAAAAATCAAGTCTGGGGCGGAGTGCGGGTGGGGGGTGAAATGGTGAGAGGCAGTGGGGTGGGGTGGTGGGGCAGGGAGGGTTGCAACATATATGTGTAAGAATTGACTAAAACAACACAGAATTTTTTTAAAAATAAATAAATAAAAAATTCAAGTGTGGGGGTTGGTGGGTGGGGTGATGGGGTGAGAGGCGGGGTGGGGGGGGGGCGGGGTTTGACGGGGAGGGTTGCAACATATTTGTGTAAGAATTGACAAAAGCTAACAGAAATATGTAAAAAAAAAAAAACAGTTTCAAGTCTGGGGCGGGGTGGGCTTGGGGGGAGGTGATGGGGTGAGAGGCGTGGAATTGGTGGGGGCGGGGAGGGTTGCAACATATATTTGTAAGAATTGACTAAAACAACACAGAAATATGTAAAAAAAAAAAAAAAAAAAAAAAAGTGTGGAGGAGAGTGGGGGGCGGGGGTAGAGGTGGGGGAGGGGGAGGGGGAGGAGGGAGCCCATGACCCAATATGGGTGAAGTTATAAGATGCATAATGCTATAACAAATCCCAAACCAAAATTATAGATATATACATGCTTACACGCAAACCTAGATCTGCATTTATTGCACATTTTATGGGCCATCACAATTTGGGTTCCATGGGAGCCCAGAATTTGCAGAAGACAAAATTACTTATCCAACCCTTTACAACATACTATAAGGAAACCAATTCCAAAATTTAGTTCAGCTAGGACAAAAAATGTAAGAGATATAGACCTGTAAACACAGCTTACACACAAAATGTGATGTGAAACAGACATATTTTAAGGGCTATCAAAATGTGGGTTCCATGGGAGCCCAGGGGTTACAGGAACCAAAATTACTTAAACAGCCCTTACGATAATGCTATAAGGAAGCTAATGGCCAAATTTGGTTGTGCTAGGGTAAGAATTGCAAGAGATATAGACTTGTAAACACAGCTTACACGCAAAATTTGATGTAAAATGGGACACATTTTATGGGCTATCATAATTTGCGTTTCATGGGAGCCCATGGATTACAGGAACCAAAATTGCTTATGCAGCCCTTAAGATAATGCTACAATGAAGCCCATGAACAAATTTGGTTGTGGTAGGATAAGTAATGTAAGAGATATAGACTTGTAAACACAGCTTACACGCAAACCTTGATGTGGGACGCCGACGCCGACGCCAACGCCGACGCCGACGCCGGGGTGATTACATAAGCTCTCTTATTCTTCGAATAGTCGAGCTAAAAAGGTTAACGATTAAAGAACAATCGTGCAATGCCAAAACTGCCGTAAAGTCGTCAAATCAAACTGACAAAAAAATACGATCATCTTCACAACATGACAAACGATTTTACGAAACAAAATAATATAAAAACACAAGGTTTTCTTTCAAACGACCAAAGTATAAACTCGTGCCGGGGCATTAGTGATGCAAGGAACGAATCAAGCTGGGTATAAAAACAAACATCATCTTCTCATAACAACAAATGATTCAATTCAATATGAAAATAATTAT
Organism: Cyrtodaria siliqua; assembly: GCA_037043455.1. Lineage (NCBI taxonomy): Eukaryota > Metazoa > Mollusca > Bivalvia > Adapedonta > Hiatellidae > Cyrtodaria > Cyrtodaria siliqua. The sequence goes on from JAWPHD010007347.1 coordinate 83,087, forward strand.
TACGCACCGGATCTGGGGCAAGTTTGAGTTCGGCAGATTACTGCGTGCCTGCTACATACAGTAAATATACGCACCTGATCCAGGGCAAGTTTGAGTTCGGCAGATTGCTGCGTGCCTGCTAGTACGAGATCGCGGCTGGAGTCGTGCATACTGAGGTCGTTGATATAAAGTCCTGTCTTGAACATGATGTCTAGACTCTCCATTCTGGCAAACAAAACAAAACCTAACATACATTGTAATAATAAACATGAAATGATACACTGAATAGAGGCATGCTTGGCTGTATATTTTATATCCTAAACATGAACATGAATACGTATACACCATGGATTTACTCTTCTTCATAATACTTAGTTTAAGCATATGTTATTGCCTATTATTACAAAATCGAGCAAGTAGGTTGGGTCACAAGTTCATCAGGTCCCCGTAAAAATAGATAAACATATTATAGATTAAACACGTAAACTGTATTTGATAAGCTATATTTCAACTATTTACGTTCGGTTGCGGGAAAATATTTGTTTACTGATAAAAATATCAAATCTGAGAGGCAAACGTCATAGCGATTTACCAATCAAAATATTTTCTTTGTTGTATGTCAAATTCTATGCTGTATACTTTCTTACTTACATTGGCGTCCCTAGAAAGATAAGGGACTCCCAGTCCGGCATATACATCATCTGTCCTTTCAGGTGTAGGGCGTAACCTTCCGCACAGTCCACACTCTCCGACCATATCTGATCTTCTGGTAAATGAAATAATATGGGTACAGCATATATATATACATATATCACATAACGTCCCTTGTTAGCAGTGTCGATTCTATTGTATGACACACGTGTAATACCACCTGGAACGATTTTGATTGGTTGAGTTAAACCGGTAACACTACGCAAGTTAATTAACTGAAACTATTTATTACAAATTCACCCAGGTCTGAGTCATAAACTTATTATTGGTGACAGCTTATAAAAATAATGCACGTTATACAAAACATTGTTGTTGGTTTGTTAAAAAGTTGGCGTAAACTGCTTTTTTGTAAAGAGGTAAAACACGAACTCTTTTACACGCAACGTTATGTGTGAGACGCGACGTTACGACGTCACATATTTTATGACGTTTTGGAGCTAAAGTGTGTCTGACGTCGTGGCGGTTCTATGTCCATCTGAATTATTTTTTAATAATTTGATTGGAATGTTATGTGATAAAAAGGATCTTCAACTCGTTCCCATTCCATATAAGATTTATGAAACTCGTTATGAATTATTTTTAATTTTAATTAGCCAAAAGGCTCGTTAAAATTAAAATAATTCATAACTCGTTTCATAAATCTTATATGAAATGGGAACTCGTTTAAGATCCTCTATATATTGCACATGCAGTTGACTTAGACATGGCCTGGAATTCACCAACCATTTTTCCAAATACTGAAATTTCGGTCACAAATATTTCCGTGACCTTCAAAGATAAACAATCGTAAGAATGTTCTACTTATTATTTTGCATCATATTTATATATAGCAGTTTGTTATGAACGTTTATTTTTTAAACTTATAGAACTATTAGAGATTGAAATTTGCATACTTGAGCTCAAGTCTAAGAATATTCTCAAGAATGGTTGGTGAATTCAAGGCCTGGTGTAACTCCATCCCGCTCCCAACCCTCCACATCCCAAGAGACCGTTTTGCCACTGACGGTTCCAAGGTGGTTTCCCTTTTGCCAACTCTATGTTTGCGGTGTCATATACTTTGTCAATCTCCACCCAGAGTTATCGTTCCTTGCACTCACATATAGCTCTGCTAACTACTAAATTACAAGATTTTGGTAAAACCTGTTGAAACTGGAATATGTTTACCTGAAACTTATTTATTTCTTGTGTAAATATAATTTTCAGAATATCTGCAAATTTGATGTTGCAAGATTTGAAATAATGCATGAAAACAATTTAGTTTTAATCGGGACTATTTTACTACAAAAATAATACGTACTTAGGTCTCCTCAATCGAAACGCATAATATTATGTAAACATTTCAAACTGGAGATCGATAGCAGAAAATTACTTTAAAAAATTAACTCATAGAAATAAAAATTGAAATTATTTAATATAGGTCTATATTTTATCTTTGCAGATCTAATATAAACATCGTCATAACTTTTTTTGAATAATCACGTGACCTAACCGTTCGCCCTACTTCCTTTTACGTTGACAGAGTCAAATGAGGAACGAGTGTACTCTGGGTAGAGATTGATACTTTGTTTCTATCTCTCCTTGTAGCGCATTTAATTCCATCGTCATAGACCTGCATTATAGCAATATGGAATAAATAACCTTCTATGCACTACTTTGACAATAAAAACTTCCATTATTGTTGAAAACAATCCAAAAAGTGCAAAATGGTGCACAGAATGCATAGTCATCCGGTCCGTTTTTAGCCGGTTACTGTCAATCTCTACCCAGAGTACACTCGTTCCTCACTTGACTCTGTCAACGTCAAAGGAAGTAGGGCGAATGGTTAGGTCACGTGATTATTCAAAAGATTATAACGATGTTTATAATGATTCCTTTTGCGTGATCTGCAAAGATGAAATATAGACCTATATTAAATAATTTCAATTTTTATTTCTGTGAGTTAATTTTTTTTAGTAATTTCTTCTATCGAGCTTCGGTTTGAAATGTTTACATATGCGTTTCGATTGAGGAGACCTAAGTACGTATTATTTTTGTAGTAAAATAGTCCCGATTAAAACTTAATTGTTTTCATGCATTATTTCAAATCTTGCAATTTAACAGGTTTTACCAAAATTTTAATTTAGTAGTTAGCAGAGATATATGTGAGTGCAAGGAACGATAACTCTGCGTGGAATTTGGGTTACTGTCCCCACAAACGGTGTAACAGTACTTTTTGCAAGGATGTGAATACTACCTATGTAAATAGGATTTCCCAGATAGGCATTCAGTAGAGAAATATTGTAATTAACACAAAGATTAACCCAGAAAATGGCCTAATTAAAATGAGTTTAAAAATTATGTGGTCACCAGCGGTGACATCCACACCATTTTGGATGTACATTTACTGCTGCCGGTATCTTATGTCCCATTTCAGGAAAAAAACACTTCCTGTAGTATTTGGATGTATATTCTCTGTAATTATAGTTTATTTTGATGCCTATTTTTCGTTGACTGTGTTTTGTGAATGCTACTTGTCCAGTTCGAATAGTTGCTACTTGTCCAGTTCGACTAGTTGCTACTTGTCCAGTTCAACTAGTTGCTACTTAACCAGTTCGACTAGTTGCTACTTGTCCAGTTCGACTAGTTGCTACTTGTCCAGTTCGACTAGTGGCTACTTATCCAGTTCAACTAGTTGCTACTTGACCAGTTCGATTAGTTGCTACTTGTTCAGTTCGACTAGTTGCTACTTGACCAGTTCGACTAGTTGCTACTTGTCCAGTTCGACTAGTTGCTACTTGTCCAGTTCGACTAGTTGCTACTTGTCCAGTTCAACTAGTTGCTACTTGTCCAGTTCGACTAGTTGCTACTTGTCCAGTTCAACTAGTTGCTACTTGTCCAGTTCGACTAGTTGCTACTTGACCAGTTCGACTAGTTGCTACTTGTCTAGTTCGACTAGTTGCTACTTGTCCAGTTCGACCTGTATACTTACTTCTATGACAATTTCTAATATGAAAGCGGCGTATTGACAGTGGATTTATTGTTTAACTTTTATCATTGTTACAAGAATATAATTGATTTAACATTTTGTCAAATCAACAAAACGTCAGAGGACTATTTCATTAACAAACTACTTGAAACATCTGGCATCCGAAGCCACTATTCTACCACGTTGTCATGAAACACATGGCTGCGAAGCTAATATCCTATCACTTTGTCATGAAACACCTGGAATGAATATCAGCCATGTAAGCAATCTAAATGGGGAGAACTAATTCATAAAACTTACGATAACTTTGTTCTTTAAGTCACTTTTATGTCGATGTATTGCGCCTTGTAATGTCATTTCTTAAACGTGTTTAAAACGTGATTTGGTTCAAACGTTTTATATCATGTTGTTAGTATTTTACATGCGTCGATTACAGTATCTTAAAGATGAATGGCCACCATTTTTGCAGTAGTATCAATTAACAAATTTAACTCTTAAACATCATCATGATCATATGAACATTTCTTGATAGACTCGAGCGAAACATATATTGAAAACCGCAAATAAGTTGTTTGTAAATGCTACTTTTACCACTGCGTGACTGCACGGGGAAATGAAGTAATCTGAATTGTATAACTGTACAACTATTGCCAGATAATTAATAAATTTACCTATAGATTAATTTACCTGTTCAAAGTTGTCTACGTCATCAAATAAAATCGTATTCTCGCTTTTCATAGATAATTATGTGAATTGTAAATATCTACTGTTGTGTATTGATTTCGATTTAAATAAACATAAACATGTCCATGAAACAAAACATGGCCGGAGAACTTTAAAACATAACTGGGGTGTTGGCTGTCCACTGGCTTGCTGTCCAACTGGTTGTAAAGCTTATATCTTATGTAATCTTAGCGAGTGAGCAGAAATACATACTATGATGTTATTAATTAAGTTTTTCATATTGGCCCAGTTATTGGTTTAAGGACTGCATATTGGTCCATGGCCGAAGGCCGCGGGCCTATATGACAGTCCGAGGACCAATAACTAGGCCAATATGAAAACACTTAATTAATGACATTTTTATTGATTAACTACTTAATATCTCTCTTTATTCATATGTATTAAATATCATTTACAGCATTGGCGCGTGGGAAAATCACACACGAACGTGATAATAGCTATATTTCAGCGAAGTCGATGTAACCAAATTTACAAATAATCAAACCTTAATTATTTTCATTATCTACATTACATAGGCGAACATAGCTGCGACATTGTGTTTTTTTCTTCAAAATGGCGTCCTTAAAGAAAACAAAGCCTTAGTCATATTGGCCGTGTTGGCTTATCCAATCAGATTGTTTGAATTTCATATTGGCCGTGTTTTCTCATATCGGCCGAGTTTCTCTCCATATTGGCCTTGTTTTTACCATATGATGCGTGCAGTTTCGTGCAAACCACGGCAGATATTAAGTAGTTAATTAATAAAATACAAGTATGAGTGCTGCGCTAGCCCCAATACAGGACGGGTGCTCCAATACAGCTGTCCAAAATTGTGTCAGCTGTATCATATAAATTAGATCAACGACTGCAAGAATTGTACAGTTAGTAACCAAGAACCTATATTGACGAAGGAGTGTTTCATAATGTATATTTTCCATTGTTTTAAATAAGTTGCAAGCTCATAAAAGTTCATTTATTTCAATATACGAGTTAAATATTCATTTGAAGTTCACTTAAAGTTGAACTACATGCACTCGAATTATGATTGCAGTTCTCCATACATGATTAGGCATCACGGAAGGCTTTATAGTTTAATGTAATGACATTCTCCTGTGTACACTGTTGTATCGGTTTGAAAACAGTACTCATTACGTGGTCCCGCCTTAATTCCATTAAGCGATGAGAAAGCTTATATTAGCATGATTTTAAACAATAAAACACGTTTAACAACATTTCTTACTGAAAAAAATGTGACAACCTGTATAAAATTACCTATAAAATGTTTTAATTTTCACAAAATGCAAACGTTTTAACCGAAATTAAGGTTTTATTTCGCGTCTTGGAGAATGAGTTGGATGGGGTATGAAAGTTAATACTCGGACCATGTAATATTTGACATTTGAAAATTCCCATTATCCTATTACAACCATTGTATCTATTGCATCAATTATTTATACTGTCTATCGCCCATGAAATCTGCAATTGTTTGAGTTTTCCTTTGTTGATGTGTCTGTGATTTATTACTGATTTATGACATTAAAACTCAAGATAACTGAAAAATAAATACGAAAAAGGATAAATCGTGTTTATGTCTGAATGTATTTATGAAACAATAATGTGCAGAAATTAGGTCGAAAGTGTCACTCCAAATGTTATATTATAATAAATTGCGCTTTTTATTTTTCATTGATTACTGTTTCTTTCCCTGTCAGTCAATTAGTCTGTATATCATTTAAAAAGAGCAGTTTGTTTGAGTAACGTATCGACATAAATTCCTGTTGGAATAGGGAAAGGATCGAATTCTTCATTAACTGGTCTTCTGTCCCAACAGCATCCCCAACAGCATCAACAACTCCTGCAATAGCTGGTCAGTTACCGTGTGGCAAGTCATTCTTCATTAACTGGTCTTCTGCCCCAGCAGCATCAACAACTCCTGCAATAGCTGGTCAGTTACCGTGTGGCAAGTCATTCTTCATTAACTGGTCTTCTGCCCCAACAGCATCAACAACTCCTGCAATAGCTGGTCAGTTACCGTGTGACAAGTCATTCTTCATTAACTGGTCTTCTGCCCCAGCAGCATCAACAACTCCTGCAATAGCTGGTCAGTTACCGTGTGGCAAGTCATTCTTCATTAACTGGTCTTCTGCCCCAACAGCATCAACAACTCCTGCAATAGCTGGTCAGTTACCGTGTGGCAAGTCATTCTTCATTAACTGGTCTTCTGCCCCAACAGCATCAACAACTCCTGCAAAAGCTGGTCAGTTACCGTGTGACAAGTCATTCTTCATTAACTGGTCTTCTGCCCAACAGCATCAACAACTCCTGCAATAGCTGGTCAGTTACCGTGTGGCAAGTCATTCTTCATTAACTGGTCTTCTGCCCCAGCAACATCAACAACTCCTGCAATAGCTGGTCAGTTACCGAGTGGCAAGCCATTCTTCATTAACTGGTCTTCTGCCCCAGCAGCATCAACAACTCCTGCAACAGCTGGTCAGTCTATTTTGTAAGATTTGGCAACACAGACAATGAATAGAATGCCAAACCATATTAGCTGTGTATACCATTCCGTGGTCCCCCCTTATTTCCATTAAGCGATGGGAAAGCATAAATAAGCATGATTTATTAACGGATATTTCGACAATAAAACACGTCTCAAAACATTTTTTACTGAAAAAATGAGATAACCTGTTTAAATTACCTATTAAGTGTTTTAATTTTACAAAATGCAAACTTTTTAAACCGAAATTAAGGTTTTATTTCATACCCCAGCCAACCCCGTTTCGCTTCTTGTTAAAGGGATTGGATGTGGTATGAAAGTTAAAACTCGGACCACGTAATGCCTTTTATAGCTAAAAGTAGCCATACAAGTCGAACAGAGAACCTGTCAGTCACCGAACGCTGTCCGCCAAAAGTACGCATTATAAACAATCAACAATTACAAGAAATCCGAACGCTATGCATTATAACAATCAACAATTACAAGAAATCCGAACGCAATGCATTATAAACAATCAACAATTTCAAGAAATCCGAACGCCATGCATTATAAACAATCAACAATTACAAGAAATCCGAACGCTATGCATTATAAACAATCAACAAGTACAAGAAATCAGAACGCTATGCATTATAAACAATAACAATTACAAGAAATCTGAACGCTATGCATTATAAACAATCAACAATTACAAGAAATCCGAACGCCATGCATTATAAACAATCAACAATTACAAGAAATCCGAACGCCATGCATTATAAACAATCAACAATTACAAGAAATCCGAACGCTATGCATTATAAACAATCAACAATTACAAGAAATCCGAACGCTATGCATTATAAACAATAACAATTACAAGAAATCCGAACGCCATGCATTATAAATAATCAACAATTACAAGAAATCCGAACGCCATGCATTATAAACAATCAGCAATTACAAGAAATCCGAACGCCATGCATTATCAACAATCAACAATTACAAGAAATCTGAACGCTATGCATTATAAACAATAACAATTACAAAAAATCCGAACGCCATGCATTATAAACAATCAACAATTACAAGAAATCCCAACGCCATGCATTATAAACAATCAACAATTACAAGAAATCCGAACGCTATGCATTATAAACAATCAACAATTACAAGAAATAGTCGACGATCTAGGTTGCGTTATCACAGATCATGATATTGTTTTAGACAGATGAAAGCGTGATTTTGAGGTTCTTTATAATAGTGGTCAGATTGACAATTGTGACGAAGCTCATTACAATCAGTCAAAAACTCATAAAATATTATTGGAAAATTCTATGTAGGACCCGCTATAGGATTTAAATGATCAGCTTAACAACAATATAACCTTACAGGAAATTACGGTTTTATTATCATCATGATCATGCACGCCAGGTCTAAATCCGCCTGTTGCTATAATAGAATACGATATACTGTACTTAAATACCCACGCTGTTTATAGCAATATTTTGCAACACGCTATTTCAATTTTGTGTTTGACGACGTTCATTATACTACTCCGAGTGGTGAAAAGCTATTATATGCCCATATTTTGAAAGACGTTAATTTCTGATCGAAGAATACGTTTGAACTACCAGAGGGGGTTAGTCTTCTCTCTGCATAAGCATACTTTATAGTTCATTCATAATAGACGTCTTGTTTTCGGAAGACAATGATATACTTGCGGACGAGCAGAATGGTTTCATAAAAGATCATAATATTTACTCTTAACAAGTGTTCTCCGTAATAACCAATCTGTTTTTACTGCGTCCAAGATAGCAAGATATTCGATATTCCGACATGCGATATTCAAGTTGAATATCGGAAAAAAACAAAAAAAAATCGAGATTCGTTATTAAACAAAAAAAATCTGAATATCGAAAAACAAAAAAATACGAGATTCGTTATTCAACAAAGAATAATCTGAATATCGAAAAAAACAAAAAACTCGAAATTCGTTATTCAATAAAAAACATCTGAATATCGAAAAACAAAAAAACTCGAGCTTCGTTATTCAACAAAAAAAATCTGCATATCGAAAAAACAAAAAAACTAGAGATTCGTTATTAAAAAAATAAGTTTTGAATATCGAAAAACTCGAGATTCGTTATGCAAAAAATAAGTTTTGAATGTCGAAGAAAACAAAAGAAACTAGAGATTCGTTATTTAACAAAAAACATTTGAATACACGAAAAACAAAAAAACTCGAGATTTGTTATTCAAAATATAAGTTTGAATGTCGAAAAACAAAAAAACTCGAGATTTCGTTATTCAACAAAATAATCTGAATATTGAAAAACAAAAAAATCGAGAATCGTTATTTCAAAAAAATAAGTTTTGAATGTCGAAAAACAAAAAAACTCGAGATTCATTATTCAACAAAAAAAAAAATCTGAATTATCGAAAAACAAAAAACTCGAGATTCGTTATTCAAAAACATAAATTTTAGAATGTCGATAAACAAAAAAAATCGAGATTCGTTATTCAACAAAAATAAAATTGAATATCGAAAAACAAACAAACTCGAGATTCGTTATTCAAAAAATAAAATTGAATGTCGAAAACAAACAAACTCGAGATTCGTTATTCAACCAAAAAAAATCTGAATAACGAAAAACAAAAAACAAAAAAACTCGAGATTCGTTAATCAAAAAATAAGTTTTGAATGTCGAAAAAAAAAAAAAAAAGATTCGTAATTCAAACAAACAAAAATTGGAATATTAGAAAAAAAACACTCCTCGAGATTCGTTATTCAAAAAAATAAGTTTTGAATGTCGGAAAAAAACAACAACTCGGAGATTCGTTATTCACAACATACAAAAAAATGAATATCGAAAAAGAAAAAAAACTCGAGATTCGTTATTCAAAAATAAGTTTTGAATGTCGAAAAAAAAAAAAACTCGAGATTCCCAGTTTAATGTCACCGAGTGGGTATCCGAGCGATAAAATTCGGTTATTACTTAATGTCACCGGTGGGATGATCATGTATATATGAATATATAACAAAAAAGAGCAGAGGACAGACACAACAGTAAACACTCAATGACAAGCTACTATACATAATGAACTGTTATATCTAACATGGTTTATTATAAATAATCAAATGCTGATTCGTTTAATGAGGATTTTTAAAAAATGCTATATATAGGTCCGAGACGTCACCGACCTTCAATCGTTTAAAACGTCATTTTTAACAATTTTCAACGTCGAAAATCATCCAAAGAAACAACGATTACGTTATTTTAAAGCTAATTTACGTTCATAACAACAAATATTGAACTTTTCTTCGTTTGGTGCTGAGAGATGGACGTACAATGTAAGTTTTGAGAATGCTGTTTGTCTTATGTTCAATCTCTCGAAAATGTGTGTATAGGAATACATAAAAATACCATGTCAGATAAAAAAATTAATATATTTCCAGCGGGTTTATATTGTAGCGAGATCAAAACCTGGTGTTTGGGACTTGAATCACATCGAACCGCGGAACTCTACCAGGTGTTGATCTCGCACAATATATAAACCTGCTGGAAATATGTTATTTCTAAACCACAGTCGGGTTCTTATAATAACTAAAATGTTCAACCCAAGGTGGTATCCACGAAACGTAAAGGGATGAGAGAAGTTATGTTCTAAAAACAATTCTGCGAATTGTTCATCAGAATAAATTAATAACACCTCAGCGTTGACTTCAATTCCATTCTAAATTACATGACCTTGCTTTCACCCATCCCTTACTGGATTAGTGACCTTTTGCCCAAGCGCACTATCATTAAATCTGCCGACTAGTTCAGTTACGTTTGACGTGTACGTACGTGTGCTTTTCGTTTGCGGGAAGACGTCGTCATCTGAATTATCATTGACCGTTGATGTTTTCGAGGTAGTCGAGGTAATGCTTTTTTTCTGTTGTCGATGTACAGACTTGTTGGACAGAAGTTCAAATGCGTTGTTCGTATGGGCGAGTATCTGTCATAAAAGAAACAAGGAAACGGGTTGAAATACGTTGAGATATTCGCATATGAACCGATTCAGAAAAAAACCTAGATAACATTTGTTGATTGTGCGACGTTCGGTTACACTACTACTACTAATAATAAGCGACGTTCAGTTCCAATAGAAGTATTAATAATAATAATAATAATAATAACAAGAGCTGTCGGAGAACAGCACAGCTCGACTATTCGATTTTTCAGAGAATAATAACTTATATAGCCAGTATATACCATCAGAAAACAATGTGGGGGTGGGGTTGGGGGCGGGGAGGGTATAGAAACTTGGGCCGATATAAAATTATTGTTAAAATCTCATACAAATTATAATAAAATGTGTGGCAGGGTGTGAAATTTTTATTTTTATTTTTATCAGTTTTAATCTAAAATTGCTGTCATTTTAAAGAAATTTGTGGCCGAAAGGCAACTCGAGGGCCTCATTTCATTTTGTTTATTGTTATTTCTTCTGTGTATCTGAATTTAATCTAAATTGTTTTATATGTAAATGATTGCGTTCAAATTAAAATGTTATTATCCAAATAATGGAAGATAAAATGAAAACAATTCCCCTCCCCCTGTCCTCCATGTCAGGGGAGCCAATAAACCAATGTGGGGAGGGGGGGTGCAGGGCGGGGGCGCATCATTGATATAGGTGTAAATTTGATAAAACAAAACAACACAGACATGTAAAAAAAACATTCGGGTGATCGTGTTGATGGGCTGTGGGGGGCGAAACAAATTGATAAACTGATAAAACAAAACATCACAGATATATGCAAAAAACAAACAAGTGGGGGCGAAACATATTGATCAACTGATAAAACAAAACAACACAGAGATATGTAAAAATAAAAACAGTTTCGAGTGTGTGGGGGAGGGCGCGGAATGCGGTGGGGGCGGTGTGGTGGGGGGAGGGGGCAACATAGCTACATGTGTAAAAATTGACCAAAACAACACAAAAATATTTTTTAAAAAAATGAGTTTCGAGTGTACGGGTGGTTGCGGGGGGTGGGGTAAGGGGGCGGTGTGGGTGTCAACATAGCTATAAGAATTGACCAAAACCACACAGAAATAGGTAAAAACTACAACAAAAAATCGAGTGGGGGAGGTGGGGCGCAGTGTGGGTGGGGGTGGGGGGCAACATAGCTGTATGTGTAAGAATTGACCAAAACAATTCAGAAATATGTTAAAATATATATATATATTGTTTCGAGTGGGTGGGGAGAGGGCGGGGGAAATGCGGATTGGTGGTGGGGGTTGCAACATAGCTATATGTGTTAAAATTGACCAAAGCAACAGAGAAATATTTAAAAAATAAAAATTAAGAAATAGTTTCGAGTGTGCGTGTGGGTGGCGGGAAGGCGGGCGGTGGTGGGGTGGGGGAGGGGGGGGGGGAGGGGGCGGATGTCAACAGAGTGATATGTGTAAGAATTGACCAAAACAACACAGAAATAGGTAAAAAATAAATTGTTTCGAGTAGTGGGGGGAGGGCGGGGGAAATGCGGTCGGGAGGTGGAGGCTGCAACATAGCTATATGTGTAAGAATTGACCAAAACAACACAGATATATGTAAAAAAAAATATGTATAAAAAAATCGAGTTTCGAGTTGGGGGAGGTGTGGGAGTTCCCAAATTTAGTTGAGCTAGGACAAGAAATGTAAGAGATATAGACCTGTAAACACAGCTTACACGCACAATATGATGTGAAATATACACATTTTAAGGGCTATCCGAATGTGGGTTCCAAGGGAGCCCATGGGTTACAGGAACCAAAATTGCTTATGCAGCCCTTAGGATAATGTTATAAGGAAGCCCATTAGCCAAATTTGGTTGTGCTAGGATAAGAAATGTAAGAGAAATATACTTGTAAACACAGCTTACACGCAAACCTTGATGCGGGACGCCGACGCCGACGCCGGGATGATTACATGAGCTCTCTTATTCTTCGAATAGTCGAGCTAATAATAAAATATTCACCTTCTATCCGGATCAACCAGATTTTCGGGTGAATAGTCTGTAAAGGAGTCAATCCAACCTCCGCGCAGTGATATTGTAGCACCACATAAATAAAGTGGGGATAGCTGAATACCTGTTTTGACTTGTGTCATAGATTTAACTACGTATGTAGGTCAGTGCTTGGGTGTAATCTCTTTATTAAATTTACGCACAGCTTCTGTAATGTTTTCAACGGAATACATGTTTGTTTACAAGTAACCAAGTAACCGGTGTTCATATTTGCTAAAATCGCTTTTTTTAAATAAATAAATTATTTTTGTAACGAGATACCGTTGTTCGCACTATTTTCCTACATTTTGAACAAAGCAAGTTGAAATAGTGACCTAAAAACATTTAACCAAAAAATTAAACTTAGATGGATTTCAGCTATACATTTGTGTGGTGGCAGAGGAAGCAACCACTGCGGGGAGTTTGGAGTCAATCGTCTGTTCAGAGTGATGTAAGTGCTTTACGAAAAGCAAATTATCCTACGAGTAAAACGTCAAATGACTGTGATCGATTTCCAAACGACAACGCCATGCACGCGGCAATAGATAGGTTTATTTTAACTACCTACGAAGAACTGGAGTTCTTAGTTGAATAGAGGCATTCAAAAGCGACAAAACGTGTTTTCAAAGTAACCGAAGCCTACTGAATAAAACAACACGTTTTTTTAATTATCTCGTTTTATTTGGTTTATTTGGTTTATATGCTTCTCTTTCGGTCAGTGGATTACAACTATTCTTCCTCGGGAATGACTACTGACCCTTAACAGAAAACAACTACCAACCCCGACATCGTCGATACTTCACTGTTTCGGGTCAATAGTCATTCTCTACCCATGATTAATTATGATTTATGATTGGAAATATCAGGGAGTACATATGCCGTCTGATTTTACCAACATTATTTCAGTTTTAGTCCCTATATAGGTCACGCCATCTCATTAAACAATAGAGAGCGCTGGTAGTAAAATCTTCATGAATAATTGGTGCAAGTATTTGAAAATCTGAGGCAATCGATTGGTTGAAAACTTTGGGTAAACACTAAATATTTTTATACCGTTGACATAAGAGAAGTAGATATGTGTCACTAGTTCACGTCGTGGAAGGATGTGTCGGTTATAATGTCATAAGCAAGTAATTTACTCTTTTAACTCGGACACGTTCAACCTATCAACTAAATAGGATAGTAGTCAAGCATATTACTTTTATTCTAGTTATTCGCGAACTTATATTTGTACTATGAGGTTTTAAGTAGAAACACTTATTTGATCTGAGTTTATTGAGTTTATTGATAACATCTAGGATTTGACGTTTTTCTAAGGTTACACTACGAAGTGTTTGATTGCTGAATCTGTTGCAAACCTTAGGTTTGACAGAAAACGATATATATATACGTCATTTGAGACTGATTGTAAGATGTTTTCAAGTGAATAAGATACCTTTGCTAGCTTCACCGTAAATTATTCGGGGTAAAAACGGTCATCCAGTTTGATTGAGTAAACGTACTTTTGCAGACGTCATTATGGCTGCCTGCAGTAAAATTCTTGCAGCGTCTTTACAATTACAGTTACGAATTATGTACTGATGTACGTTCGATGCCAGTTGACCTAGACCCATACTGCATTGTTCTCTTCATTGAATATTTAATACGCTCATTTGATTTATTTTACAGTACAGTGCGGACCATGTATTGATCAAGTTAATTAACTTTCTATGTTAAAGAAAATATTAAATTAATTGTAAAAAAAAATCTTTCTATTTTCTTTCTGTTTGGAAATATGTATGTCATAGGGGTAAGACGCCCTATTCATATTTTTTTTGCCATTGTTTATCATGCTCATTCAAGGTCTTTATCATGACATAGCGTATGCAAACCTGAAAACGTGGTTCCACCGTAAATGGAGGCTGAAGCGTTTTCGCCCGTGGCTATGGATTTTTAAGTGTTTTCGCCCGTGGCTATGGGTTTTGAAGTTTTTTAGCCCGTAGCAATGCCGGAATGGGTAGAAAGTCCTAGTTACCGAGTCGGTTTGTCGATGTTTCAGACTTTGAGCTAAAGAAACTGGTTGAAAATCATGAAAATGGAAACACGAAAAAAATACGGCCTGAGCTTTTGGTGTTGTTAGTGCTTGGCGGAATTTTTCAACAATTCCAGCATTGCCACGCCCGAAAGCACTTCAAAATCCATAGTCACGGGCGGAAACGCTTCCCCCGCCTAGCCTGTTCCGCGCATAAATTTAGTCATTTCATAATACTTTTTCAAACTTTCACACTATAGAAATGTGCATTATTTTTCGAATTTGGAATTTATTGTATGGATATGGAAATAATTGCATATACAATAACTCCCAAATATGGAAAATAGTAGCTTTAGACTCCTCCTCCTGTAAAATGTTATTCTTATGGGAATTAAAGTACACCAAACATTAAACAAAAGACGGCACATTCGTTATACAAGAGCATATATCATGAAATATGAAATATGTGTGTGTAACATCAAGTTGGTTATTCTGTAACTGTTTTATCGCTTGGTGTATCTTCATCACAAAGTGTTCTGGTATTTGGTATAACGGAACAGTTTATTTATAAACTGTGCGTTATTCCAGATATAAGAACACTTTGTGACGTAGTGATGACTGTTACGGGGATTCAACAAGAAATTTTGGTTCTGTATCTGTATCTGTATAGTACCGAATTTCGTCATAATTGACGATTAGATTATAAAGCGAGATGGTTTCCCAATTCTCGATACTTATATGGAATGAAGAACAAACAGGAGATGTTTGTAAAACATATATGCCCCCTTCAAAGACCATGACACAAACATTCCTGCCAAGTTCCGAGTGCCAGTTGTTCTTGAGTTATCGCGAAGACAAGCATTTTTTTGTGATATTTTACACGTTTTGTTACCATGGCAACCACATTTCTTATGTGAAATGGTCTTCCCCTGGTGCTTTAAGCACAGCAGAGCCGCTGTGTTTGATTTCCAAATACCCATGGTGACTACAAAGCTGCCGTTGTGCTTTGATCTTATCAAACATCCTCTGATTTTGAACAGATACACTAGTTTGTCTGGTAATTAGATCACAGTATCATGCATGCTTGATCTGTCACTCTGGACATCAACACTTCTGAATCATGATAGCATATATTTGCAATCTTCCTTGATTGTGTAACAAACATCCTATCTTCCTTTGAAAACCATTGCACAATAATTTATGCTCTGCTGGTGTAATTGATAAGCTGTTATCACATACATATAGTGTATCAGTGTGTGTGTGTGTATTTCTAAGGATTATAGTCCCTCCACCTATGACTTTTATCTGTGTGTTGTTGCATTGCAGTTATCCTTATATATATGTAGGTATTTTACCTTTAGCGTTCACATGGGTTGCCTAATTTGCATATTCTTTGTCCAAATAATGTATCCCATGTGTCAAAATTGTTTAATAGTTTGTGCTTAAAGAATGAAAATAAACCATAAATGTATTTGTTTTAATTAGAATCAAATGTAATCTTATATTCATCTAATAAAGGGAGGTAATTAAAAAATCATTTTAAATTAATATTTTTATTTAGGTTTAAATATAGAAACATCATAACATACTTGTATATTAAAAAATGTAGACATGATGATATTTGTTAATGGTTTGGTTTAATAGCACGGATAGGGGTTAAACCTTTTATAAAATATGAATTTGCCCAAAATAGTTTTAAACAAGAAATATCTTTAAAAAAATAGCCGGCGCGTTTGGGGAAGTGCAATGTATAAGTGATTGATGGTCATGAAGTGATTGATGGTCATGAAGTGATTGATGGTCATGAAGTGAAATAATTTTAATAGCGAAATGTAAGGTTTATAACTATTTCTATCGGTATTCCGATAAAAGTTGAACAGCCAAAGTGGGGAATTTAAACAAAACAAGTTTGTGCCTTCCAGTACGGAAGGCCACTGTTAAAATATTCAAAGGGCCATAACACGGAAAACAAGAGGCCCACGAGGGCCTGAATCGATTTGCTGCATAATGTACTCTGTTAGATTATGCTACAAGCAAAATATCAAAGCTCTAACCTTGTGGTTTAAAAAAAAAACGTTTTTAAATGTATTTCCTAATATTTCTAAGTAACACTTTTGACCCCCGGTGAGGGACTTATTCTGACCCCAGGGTCACCATTTTTACAGCTTGGTAAAGGACCACTATATGATGCTACATGCAAAATATCAAAGCTGTAGCACTTGTGGTTTCAGAGAAGAAGATTTTTAAATGTATGTTCTCTATATTAATATGTAATTTTTTTAGATGTTGCTACATGCAAAATATCAAAGCTGCAGCCCTTGTGGTTTCAGAGAAGAATATTTTGGTCACAATTTGTACAAACTTGGTAGAGGACCAATAGGTGATGATATATACATAATATCTAACCTCTAGCCCTTGTGGTTTGGGAGAAAAAAACACATCCAGACACCTTAAAAAATCACGTGACTAGGAAATCACGGAGATATGTAATACCGATATTTAATAGGGTTTCATTACCACTTACCATGTAAAATTAACGCACTTTGTGAGAAAACAGAATAATTTCAGCATTTCTATTCCTTTCTTCATCTTTTCCGGTCACGATTGAAGTACAGCGTAACAAATCACCTAACAATATACCATTTATCAACAACTACACTCTATGAACAAATCCACCGGTTTTCTTTGGCCTTGTCAGACAAAATTTGGCCAATCAGCATTCAGTTTAATAAACACTGTAGGCTTTCAGAATTTATGTATCGCTTTCAACTTGAGTTTTGATAGGCTTACACAGACACATCCTGCGAGGTCAAAAGCCAGCTTAAACGGCTGGCGCCGAAAAATAACAAGCAATTGTTAGTGTTTTTTTTACAAGTTTTGTTACCGTGGCAACCACATTTCTTAGGCGAATCTACCAAAAATGGGAGGGGCACAGCTACAACATGACACAAACATTCTTGCCAAGTTTCGAGTTTGTAGTGCCAGTTGTTCTTGGGTTATTGTGAAGACAAGCGATTTTTAGTGATTTGTTGCATGCTTTGTTACCATGGCAACCATATTTATTACGCGAATATACCCAAAAGAGGAGATGCACAACTAGAGCATGACACAAACATTTCTTACAAGTTTCGAGTTTGTAGTGCCCGTTGTTCTTGAGTTATCACGAAGACAATATTTCGGGACCAACCGACAACCGACATACCGACCGACCTAGCGACATTTGCAAAGCATTATATGCCCCCTCCTTCTTCGAATGGGAGCATAATAAAGTAGTTGGTAATTTCAAATTTAGCACTAGAATTGCTATATATGTCGATGGATGTAATACCTTATAAAACGTATTGGGTTACATCATACATTGCTAAAGACATTATTGGGGAATCTTGGGAAAATTCTTTTTATCCAGATTGAGACTTTCCTCCCATAATCTAGAAATTGAGTCAGGTATTGATGGCACACATCTTCTCAATATATGTATATATTTCAATATATTTATGCTGTTTCATTTCGTATTACATGTAATTATATTATGTTAACTGTTTGTATCCTCACAGGCCTTAAGGCCTATTGAATAAAAGATAAAAGTAGATATAAACGTCGAATAGGAATATAGCATTCAAGGACCACAGTCAACCAAAACACGCGCAGAAACAAATAATATACCAAGATTAATAAAAGGAAAGTTATATGACATCACAAACATAAATGGTTGACAATAAGGATACTGCACTGGAACGGTGGCAAAAAAAAGCCGCTGGAGTTTTAAACCAGGTTCTAGGGTGCAACAAACCTCACTCTTACTTTACTGTCATCCCAATAAAACGTAAAACGTAAACAAAGATATCCCTGCAAATTATATTCTCTAACAAACTAGGCAGCATTAATAGTCAAAATAAGTATAACACAAAATTGATCATGTATATATGAATTTAAAACACAAACTTCTATATAATACTTCCTCCATTAAGTGTAGTAGTCTCAACATACGAACAAAACAGTCTATTAAATCATTTTAGAATTATTTAATTTTTAGATTTTTTTTGTGATTTTTTGTTTCAAGAAACTCATTACTCAGTGAGTGATACAAAGGCTAAATTACAAGGCTCATTCAGTTCTGAGAACACACTGAGTTGCATCGTAATAACATGACGTGATGTCATAATAGCATGACGTGATGTCATAATACCAGGGTGTGATGTCATAATACCAGGGTGTGATGTCATGATAGAAGCAACCAAATGAAAATATGAATGAAGCATTCTGATCGGTTCAGTGATAACAATTGGACCAATAAAACCAGTTAATTTAAAGCTCATTACATTCTCAGAACACACTGAGGTTTTACTGGACATTGAGTAATGAGGTTCTTGAAACAAAGAAACATAAAATTCTAATAATAGAATACTTCTAAAAGGATTTAATAGACTGTGTCAAATGTCATTAATAATACGCCTTTATACAACTACATTAATTACATTCTTATTAAACAGACCGAGTATGAGGTCAATAAGCATGACTTGCAAATTTGTGTAAATTGAGTTCGTGAACTGGAAACAGGAATGTTAGCGTGCTTTTGATTTGTAAAACATCTTATGAACTTTTATAATGAGCTTGGTATGACGTTCACGTAATACAATATACAATTTGATCTATTGATGAAGAACTTGAGGAATATAATATAACGAAAACATATTTTATTTACGTAACGCTTGCGATATAAGCATAAAGCATGGTAAAATCAATGTTTAAATATATTTCCAATTGGCTTAATCAACGTGTTTGTTATTCATTAGTTGTTTACGTTCCATATAAATATTGCAAATTTTCATACGAAACAGTTTGTCAACTTACCAGGTAAGGTGCTAAATTTCCTTTTATTCAATTTGTGTTTGTGATTCATTGCACATTATTTGTTGAATTTCCATATACATATTGCAGATTTTAATACGAAACAGATTGTCAACTGGTTATCTAAATTCTCTATACTTCAGTGCATACCTGGATGATTTTCTAGGGCATTTATATTCATATATACATGATTATCTCTGTGTTTTATTTATACTGCCTATAATCTCTGTGGTTTACGTATACTGCTGATTAATGCTGCCAAAATTGTTAGAAGAAATAGTCTGGTGGTGATTTCATTATTTATGCTGTTGTTTATTTGGGATGACAACAGGATAATCGTGAGGTTTGATGGCCCTAGAACCTGGTTTAATCCCCAGCAGTCGTTTTGCCACTGACCGTTCCAAGGCCGTAACCCTGTTGTTTACCCTTCTATGTTTGTGGTGTCGCATACTTTGGTTTTATCAATCTATTTAATTGTTGTTCGTTTTGAATTTTTTGCACGCTACATTTCCTATTCGCTATTGTATCTACTGTTTATTTTATGCTGTCTTCAGTTTTTTAAAAGTACATTCAAAAACGTATATTATAAATTGAATTATATTTGCTCTTACCGGAAAAATGTGCATTTAATATCATTAGATATGTCCTGTATAAATTAATAGTTTTGCTTTTTATGCACACTACTTCATTAGTATTGAGCCAAACCATATTTTGATGGAAATATTTAAAAATTACTTTAATCGTACCAGGTAAGGTTAGCATCTTTTTTGTCTGTGTGTGGTTGTGAATACATAACTCCAAAAATGAGTTATAAGAAAGAGAAATTGGTTCTTAAAAGTGGACAAAACACGTGAGTGTTATGCTGAGTACAAGTTATAGCAAATGTTAAAAAGAATATCTGGACAAACGAAATGTATGCCTACACCAATGACTGTGGCTGTACATCCAACGATAAATGTATAGTTTCGTATTCGACAGAAGTGTATAATTTCTTAAACAAGAGGGCCTGTATCGCTCTACTGGCTATATGGTGTCCATGGTGGGGTGGGGTGGGGTGGGGTGTTGGATGGGGGTGGGTGGAAAGAAGGATTGTGTGTCAGATATGGCAATATCAAACTAGTTTTACATAAACTGTCTTCAATTACCAATGAAAACAAATCTAGAAAAAATATAAATATGAGAAAAAACAACAAAAACAAACAAACAAATAAAACAAAAAGTAATTAAAAAAAAAGAAATAACAAAAAAAATATATATATTAAAAAAGAACAATGAATAAACAAATTTAAAAAAAAGGTTGAACCCATGAAACAAGGTTTCTCATGGAGAAAAAAATGCCTCCAGTGAGATTTGAACCCACGACCCCTGGGGTTTCCAGTGTACATTACCAAATATTGAAAAAGGGCCCTAACCATAACCATAACTCCGGTGTTACTGGTTCGATCTGGCTGGTTTTCAAACTCGTCCGAGCTTTTATTGATATCAACAATCTGGCGAAGTTGGGAAAGATCGAATACAAAATGAAGGGGCTAGAGTGTTCACAAGGCTGAAAATCGCATTTTTCAATAATTCAAGGTCCGATATAGCTGGTTTTTGAACTTGTCCCAGCTTTCGTTGCTATTAAGAACCTTTGCAAGTTTGGTAAAGATCAAATAATAAATGAAGGTGCTAGAGTGTTCACAAGGTAGAAAAATAATTATTTTTTTAGGAAAACCAAGGGCCATAACTCTGGTTTTACTAAACCAATTTAGCTGGTTATCTAAGTTATCCAAGCTTTCATTGGTATTAACAATATGTGCAAGTTTGTTAAGGATCAAATAATAAATGAATGTGCTAGAGTGTTCACAAGGCAGAAAATTACATTTTTGAGAAAAACAAGGGCCATAACTCCGGTGTTACTGATTTGATTTGGCTGGTTTTTGAACTTGTCTGAGTTTTCATTGATATTAACAATCTATGCAAGTTCGGTAAAGATCAAATAATAAATATAGGTGCTAGAATGTTCACAAGGCTTAATATGGCATTTTCCAGCAAAACGAGGGCCATAACTCCGGTGAAATTAATCCGATTTTCAACTTGTCCGAGCTTTCATTGATATAAAGACACTGGCAAAGTTTCGTAAAGATCCGAATAAAAATGAAGGCCAAAGAGTGTTCGCAAGGCAAAAGTTAACGGTTGACGGACAGACGACGGACAACTCGTCAACCCATATGCTTTCGGTTTGTCGTTTTGCGTGTTTTGGGGTTTACTGTGTTCTGTGAAAGCTGCATTTCCTGTTCGACTTTTATACCTATTTGTATTATTTAGATCAAAACAAATGAAATGGATCAATGATGCACTAACTTGTGCACACAATACACCATTACACATACAATATAGGTTTAAAAGAACTAGTATTGTTATATGATATTTCTATGTTTCTGATATTTGTTACCTTTTAATACGTCCGTGTATTTTTACATAATCATTGAATTAGAAGCCGTTTATTTCCACGAACTCTGAAAATAGCAGTCTGACCCTTTGACCACGCGGGAAGTACACTCCCAGACAAATCTGTTCACGCTAGCTTTGGAAAAATTGTTTATATAAACAAAATGTAAACGTATAGCAACGTTTGTTTCATACATATACACTGTTACCACCTTACAACTGTGTAAAGCTGGCACCGGCGCATAAAGCCCACGTTTATAGTATTAACTGGTTTATGTTTTTGCTTTTTAAAAAAAAATCCGAAATAAATATGTTTGTTTTTGTAACTGTATGTATGTATCCTAAAAAAGGCGATAAAAGCCGAAAGCGCTCGATATAAATGTGTTGGTTTAAGCACTGTTTGGTTGATAATTTGTATCATATTTATCCCGGAATCCTCTGTGATCCAGTGCTCCAGAAAGGGTCTTGTTAGATGTATACTATTCTTTACCGTATATATGTTTCGAAAGTTGCCGTAGTGAGTTCAAATTATCTCCCTTTATTATATTTACTGAATTCACAGTATCCCCTATTTACCGTATTCACAGTATCCCCAAGATCCGGCACCTTTCATTGTCACTGTCTCAATATAGCTGTGTGTGGTTGAATGCTTAAATGTGGCCCACTCATATGAGCTATAATTGCATGTATGTATGCGTCTATATGTTAATTGTGCCTCCAGACGAGTGTGTTATAATGTAGAGATACAGTTCATCAACGTGTGTTGCTTGATTTCTGTGTATCTCGTCATAGCTAGGCGCCCTGCCGTAGTTCGCCGGAAGGTTGTCTGTCCTTGGTAGTTCACAAATATTTCTCCCTATATATATATATTGTAGAGAAAATCATACATTGAACAGAACGCCTTTCACAAACACTGGATCCAGAAAGGATACTAAATGATAGACTAATATGTTAAAATACAATGTGGAAAATGATCATTTACAGTGTTATCAACAAAATAAAATAAAAAATATTAGCTAGCGTGTAAACTAGCTAAAATATAGACTCGAGCGCTTTCGGCTTTACGCCTTCTTCAGGAGTACAAGGACATGTAACATTTACAAGAAAATCATCTAAACAACGATTGCAATGAAAACAAATCTAGAAAATATATAAATTTACGTTACATTTCACCGAAGACAATGTCTCATATACATGTCTCATAAGCTCTAAGCTTCATTTATTGTATGTGTAATGGTACTATGGTGTGCCAGAAATATATATATATCGTTTTATCATACTTTGTAAATTAAAAAATATTTTTCGCTCGACATTTTGCCTCTTTCTTGTCTCTATGTTTTATACTTTGTCTTCCATTTCCCTTAAATTACAATCAATCATGTGAATGCGTTAATTTCTATAATATAAGTTCCAATTTTTAGGACAATGTGTAGTATTTTTAGATTGATTTACGGTTCAAGCTATTGATTTCAGTCATTATGGCATTCTCGCAGGAAGTTCAGTAGTAATTCACCGGAAGAGACAGTTGAGAGAATAAGTAGATTCGTAGGATCTGACGTCTGTTTTGTTTGTCAAGAAGTTGTAAGTACTAGACTTTTGGATGATCAACTACAGTATGTCTAAAATCAGTTTGGTTTATATTATCCCGGCATTGTGCGTTATAAACGTACACCGTAGTCGACCCTAGAGGCACGGCAATATGATACAGATAATGGAGGTAATAAATGTACGGCAACAATGAAATAAACTCGTTAATCTTCAAATAACATTTGCTTTTTATTACTTTTTTGTCTCGAGTAATATGATATGATTTCATAAACTGTTGTGTTCCCAAAATAAGAGAAAACAAGAATCAGACTCAGTCTCAAAATCTATTTTTTTTGCAAACCCTATCAACACAAAAGTATGGGTAAGAATTGTGATTTACAGACATTTTCTGTTAAATTACCTATAAAATTACTCGTTTCTGTAAGTAAATATAGTAATTTGCTTGTAAAAATGTTTTGTTTTTTTTGTAATTAAAAATTTGAGATTTTGAGTTGAGTTCGATTCTTGTTCTCAAAAGTTGGATGAATATTAGGCCAGTTCTCCTGTCTAAGCTTCACCAGAGTGACAATTAAATGGTCAGAGTTTACGTGATAAGTCACATTTAGTGATTGCCATACATTTACGTTACATTTCACCGAAGTCAATGTCTCATATCTGGTTTAATCTCAGTGTAATGATGTACGCGTGCGTAAACCCGTCACATTGTCTAGCTATCTAGCTGTTGTATCTTGGTTAATCAGAAACAAACCGTATAATGAGTTATACGTGCTTCTGATTAAAGAAAAACTTGTTACAGTGTCTAGCTTTTAAGGTCTTTGAAAACAATATGCAGTACACGCTATCTCTTCACATAGTTGTCGTTACAAGCCTTTACATGCTACCTCTGCCAATGTCTCAGCAAGTAACAAGAATCTTTTAATAGGCAAAATAAGTAAAACACAGAATTGATCATGTATATATGAATATAAAACACAAACTCCTATATAATTCTTCCTCCATTAAAGGGACAATATCCGTAACTTTTAGCTTATAAAACACACACTAATTATGTTCGCAAACATTACACACTAAACATTATTGAATATTTACTAATTAAAAGCAAGATTGTTTGACGGAATTCAATCGCGGTACAAAAAAAAAGAAACCGCTTTGGGCGTTTGAACGCGCAGCCCAAACTAAAAATACACTCGCGGTAATAATAATGAGCGTGAGCGTGATCCCGACTGAGCTAAGCCGGCTATACATACTAGGCTAATGAAAGTCACGTGATCGTAGTAAGGTAAATATTGTGGGTCCCACTTTATTTACTTCTTTTTTTGCAAACTCACGAATATATTACTACAGACTTCTTAGGGTCTATGCTCATCTTTTCATGTATACATTTCACTGAATAAAAGTCAGACGGTTATTTGGTTATGCTCAATATCTGCTACTTACGGACAGTGTCCCTTTAAGTGTAGACTCTGAATAGTTAATGCTGGCAGGTTGTTATGGTTAATGCTTGCATGTTTTTATACGGATAGACAGATGGAATGGTTAATGCTGGCAGTTTGTTATGGTTAATGCTGACAGGTTGTGAAACGGATTGGCAGGTGTAATGGTTAATGCTCGCAGGTTATTATACGGGCGGACAGGTGGAACGGTTAATGCTGGCAGGTTGGTATACGGATGGGAAGGTGGAATGATTAATGCTGGCAGGTTGTTATACGGATGGGCAGTGGAATGGTTAATGCTGGCAGGTTAGTATACGGATTGGCAGGCTGTTATGGTTGGCTCTGGCAAGTTGTTATGGTAATGCTGGCAGGTTGTATGGCCGGTGTAATGGTTAGTATTAGCAGAACGTTAGACGGACGGGCATGTGGAATTGCTAAGGCTGGCAGGTTGTTATACCGATGGGCAGTGGAATGGTTAATGCTGGCAGGTTAGTATACGGATTGGCAGGCTGTTATGGTTGACTCTGGCAAGTTGTTATGGTTAATGCTGGCAGGTTGTTATATACGTATGGCCGGTGTAATGTTTATTGCCGGCAGAACGTTATACGGACGGGCAGGAGGAATTGTTAATGCTGGCAGGTTGTTATACGTATGGCCGGTGTAATGGTTAATGCTGGCAGAACGTTATATGGACGGACAGGTAGAATTGGTAATGCTGGCATGGTTACATGTAATGCTGACGATTTCGTATACGGATGGACGGTTTAATGGATAAAACTGACATACGGATGGCACAAGATGGGTATAATATATTCTAAGAAAAAAATCTTCAGTTGTTTACTACGATGCTCGATGGTAAGATGCGATGGTCGATGGTAAGATGCTCGATGGTAAGATGCGATGGTAAGATGGCCCTAACAGGACACCGTAGTTTACTAACACTGAGACAAAGGTCAACATTGTTTGACACCTTGCAGTTGAAATATCCTTCCTTCATTCACATTTGAAATTTACAATAAACCTGTTGAAGTGCATTTCAAAATATCAACAACATGTGCAGAATAGTTACAGCCAAAACTGTACTAAAACGTTTATAAAGAAAAACACATTCAGCACTCTTTACAGAATTAGAAGAGATCACTCCAAATCACTGGGGGTAAACCCCGTATCAGCGCAAATAGGTTTTCGACGAAAACTAGTTGTGACGGTTGCGCCACGAAAAGTCAATGATTCTCAACGAAGTCTGTTTACCAACGTAGATTTTAAATTTAAATGGTAAGTATTTTGTATTTTAGCAAGTTCCCATTTTGAAATATCTCATTAAACGCTAATATATAAAAGTGTCACGTCTTCTCGACGACAACATTTTTAATGTAACGGTTACTCAATGATGATTTTTCTCTTTTCCGAATCTAGCAGACGCAAACATTATTCTCTGGGTTTTCATCATGTACGGAAGCGGTTAGACATTGAAATGAAAGGCACAGGGTCAGGGAAAAAGCAACAATATAGACAGATAAAATTACGGGATTAATCATAAAACTTATACGGAAACGATAAATCGTGTGATTCACACCAACTTTATGATTCTACGCGTGTACATTTACTTGACTAATCTTCAGTAGAAGAACAATTTAAAACTTAATCTTAGTGGGTGTCGTTTGCCTTTGTAAACACCATTTATTGATAACGCCTATTCCAATAGGTGATATCACCAACTGATGTTATTAATTAAACTAACCAAGGAGATGAAACCATACTCTATGTGTTGTGTAGTATGCCCATTTCAGCTCCCTGCCATATTATAACTTCCAGTAACTGGTAGTTGTAGCTTCCAGTAACGTTGTAGCTTCCAGTAACTGGTAGTTGTAGTACACCATTTATTATGACAGGTGTTATTTTCAATTAAACGATTTACACCTGTGCTATTACAAAGGGAATTTTCAGTGACCATGCTGCAAATAACTTAATTGACTGCACCGAGCTAGCACATCCGGTCAATTAAGAGTAATTATGTAATAGATAGAGTTTGGTCTCATCGAGTTGGTTGATTTAAACATCGAGATGGGCATCGAGATGCTTAAATTAACCAACGAGATGAGACCATACTCTATGTGTTTTGTAGCATGTCCATTTCATGTCCATTTCATGTACTTGCCATACTCTAATTTCCAGTAACTGGTAGTTAGAGTACACCATTTATTCTGACTGGTGTTATTTGCTTTGAAATTATCAGTGAACCTGCTACAATGGTCAATACATTTGTATTGCGATATATGCACGAGTTCCTACACGTATTAATACTGCGTGACCTTAGGAGTGCTTAAACTTATAACCTTTTTATTGCATACGCATTTTTAAGGAAATAAATAAATAATTAGATCAAACACATAGGTTTTAATATTTTCTTTTCATCAAAGACAAACATATGTTCATAACATCGGCGGGATTTTTCAACAATGAAACCAACATACTACGATTTTTTTTTCACGTGACATATTTCGTGTGACGCATGTATGAAATGTACATGAACCTGTTCATTGCCGAGCGAGTATGCCAAATTTAAATGCGTATGCAATAATTAAACCTTTACTGGGTCTGGGTATACTTACACTGAACCAGGAGAATGATACAAGCGGAAGAACGACTGTGAAGATGTCTGTGATTTTCTGTCCAATCATTTCTGGAAAGACTGCCATCAGGCCTTCTCCTGCACTGCGCACTGCCATAGTTTCGTTGAATACAATATGGAACGGAAACAGCTCAAAGAACACATCCGAACTTAACGGTAAAGTTGTTGTATGGTGCTTTTTCTTTTCTTGTGTTTCCTTGTAGGCGATGTTATCAAAATGTAATTTTAATACGACATGCGTCATGTGTTCGGTCTCATCGACACTTATGACGTCAATATTCACTTGTGTGTTATAAAACAGTTTACCAACCTGACGGAGCTGACCTTTGACATAATGCACATAGCCTTTACGCTTACTGCGATAATGCAGCGTCAACCCTGAAACAGTCTCTTCCTCCACGAAGAAAGATGGCGGCCTGAGTTTGGGATAACTGAATCTGAGATATTCGTGCAGGTTATCTAGACCATTAAGAAAGTCGGTCATATGTCTCCCCAACACTTTAAGAATTCTGTCATACCCGTATTGCCCCACAAATGATACAAAACATACTCCAAATGAATCCATGAGGTAGTCATACTCCAGTCCCGTGACCTCTGTTAGCGCTTTGCAAATATTGGGAACGAGGCTCTCGCTATACCGCTCATGCGTCGCAAACGAGATTTGCTGAATATTTGCGATTTTCCGTACATCAAGCCACGTATGTTCGCCATAATGCTCCTTTATGTAATGAACAATAGCCTCAATGAGCAGCCCGTACATCTTACATTCATTAGGTCTGAAATGATCAAATATAAACAATTAATTAGAAAGACACATTGATAAGTAGTAAACTATTCCAATACTAGTAAAAGTTATATGAACCATAATTGCATGTTTGTAGGCAGAGATTTTTAAAGTACCTTCTCCGCCAAAAACACCCAAATTTTACAAAGTAAATACACCGTTTCTAAACCTACGGACGACGAGGTATAAGGATAACTTGCATATTTAGAGAATCCAAACTCTATAGACACAGTATAAACGGCTTTAACCAGCCAGGCTAAACCCCAAAACTGGAGCGTCGAATTAAGAGTTACCAACCCATAATTCAATTTACGCATATTCAATCACGGATATTTTAAGAACACGTTAATAAAGCGGCACATAAATATTATTATATGACCTGATACTTTTAATCGGCACATACACAGTATCATATGACCTGAACACCTGGAGAGAGTTTTGTAGTGTAATTTTGTCGTTATTTGGCGGGTAAGTTTATTAATAATCACTACGTTACAAATGATAAAAAAGTATAGATATTAAAATCGCGTTGCATGTAACGGCGTTTTTAAATATAGCGATTCTTTAACAAATAAGTAAGTATAAGAAAGGATACAAGTCAATATTCATAGAAAAATATATCAAGTTTTGAAAACAGAAAAAGCATGGTATGACTCTTCATGTAAAGGAAAATGAAATGAGTTTTATGATAATTTTTTAAAATTATTTTTATGGAAAACGATACAATTTGAATGATGAAAGCAATGCTAATGTGGCGAAATCAGGCTGAAGTGAATACAAGCAGTTTATACGCAACAGAACATATACTTTATATGATAAAACGCCAACACACAAATTAGAAATACCGTTTAGATAATGCTGAAGAATATTGGATGATGTTGAAAAATATGAGAAATGATGAAATGACAACTACATTGAGTGCTGCAATGTTTTCTGTCCGTCCGTCCGTCTGTCGGTCTGTTTGTCTGTCTATTATATGTATTATAAGGAAAATCGGTATTTTTAGAGAGTGACTCAAAAGGCAGAGCAAATCTTCATTGAGACTCCCTTTAAAATATGTATTTACAATTATACCGACTGCATTGCTTTTTAATTATGCTGAAAATTATGTTGGTCGTAAGATACAATATTAAAAGTAATGTTGTCACTTCTAAAAATAGCATAGCCATCAACTGCTATATTGATATAATGGTGCATGGTTGTCTGTGCACTTTTGTTGTTGTACATTATCTAATTTAACATCATGAATGGTTGGTCAATTTTCTATAAATAATAACGGAACTAAGATCGAGCCTTGTGGTAAACCACAAGTAATGGGTGTAAATTTAGTTCCATGTATAGTTACTACATGACTGGGGTATGTCAAAATTGATACTATACGATGGACAATAGCATGACTTTATAGTTGAAATCGTTAACCAAGCAGACAGTATTGTATCTTAGTTTTAAATTTCTGATATTTAGTAATTTACGCAGGCAACGTTTTTTTACCTATATCTGTCTTCTAAAATGTGCTGATATACCTATGAAACTAGTTCTGCATTACGGAAGCAACCCTGTGATTTTTTATTTAATACAAATATTAGTTAACGTTTCATTTGCAAAATTAAATGAACATTAATAGCTATGGTTAAGATCTCCAATCGACTGAAAGTATTCCTAAAAAGTCGACCCTACCCATTGATTAATATATGTATATTCATGTGAATCTGATCACATTTATATATATATAAGAATATTATCTCAGTTTAATTAATATTTTATTGAACACATGTTTTGAATTGTGAATAATCTGAATTGTGAATAATCTTAGTAGATACAACTGTGATGAGCAGACAATACAATTTCATAAAACACAACCTCAGCATTATCATTATTATTTTATTTATTTTTTGTTTTGCTTTGTTTGCATACTTAATGCCATCCGTAAGAATCAACGCATTTCTCTTTCAACGACCATTCATATTCGCACTTATAGTCAACTAACAAATGATAACTTGATATATGCTGAGGGAATTAAATTTAGCACATAGATGCATATCTTTTCCATAGACGAGATACAAAGCCGTGTATGCTCGAGGTCAATGATAAAGTGACATATGTAAGACCAATAGTAATGCAACAAAGCCACTTGTAAACAAAGTCGGTGATAAAAATAAAGCATATATGAAGGGAACGTACTTTTATAGGTTATCGAAAACGGTTCTCATTTAAATGATAATACCTCGGTCTCGCCCACTTCGGAAAACCGTATATGAAATGGTAGAAATATGCAGCAAGAGCTGTCAGAGGACAGCGTAGCTCGACTATTTCGAATTGTCAGGAAACATGAAATGATACACCCGGCATATCATCAAAAAAAAAAAAGTGAAAACAAATGGGCGAGAAAATATGTTAAAAGTATATGTAAATGCATTTGACCTTTGACCCTTTTGTGACCTTGAACTTTCATCCAATGATCTTGAACTCAATAGATACGATCATCGTCCCATTTATAATAAAGTATGTAAGTTTGATGATGATTGGATAAAAAATGTTGAAGTTATTTACATGTTAAGAAATGCGGACGTAAACATTAACCTGATGCTAAGAGCCTATCGACACATAAATGCAACTTGTGACCATGAACTTTGACCTTTAGACCCCATAAGATCCTTCGAACAGTCAAGCTAAATATATCAAATTATTTGTAAAGTTTGACCCAGGAGCTATGTACACAAAGGTGGGGAAGAAGCCTAGAGTCTACGCTTGTTGGGTGGTTGTATCCGTCTGTTAATGCCCAGTAAGTGTATATAGAGTAGGGATCTCAACGGTTTCCAAGTTATGACCCAGGGGCTATGTCACCAAGGGTGGGGAAGGAGTCCAGGGTCTATGCTGATTAGATGGTTGTATCCGTCTGTTCATGTCAAGTAAGAGTATATAGGGTAGGGATCTCAACGGTTTCCAAGTTATGACCAAGGGGCTATGTAACCAGGGGTGGGGAAGGAGTCCAGGGTCTATGCTGATTAGATGGTTGTATCTGTCTGTTCATGCGCAGTACGTGTATATAGGGTAGGGATCTCAACGGTTTCCAAGTTATGACCCAGGGGCTATGTCACCAGGGGTGGGGAAGGAGTCCACGGTCTACGCTGATTAAATGGTTGTATCCGTCTGTTCATGCCCAGTAAGTGTATATAATTTATGATTATAGGGTAGGGATCTTAACGGTTTCCAAATTATGACCCAGAAGCTATGTCCCCAGGGTTGGAGAAGGAGATCGGGGTCTATGCTGGTTGAGTGGTTGTATCCGTCTGTTCGTACCCAGTAAGTGTATATGTGGTTATAGGGTGGGGATCTCAACAGTTTACAAGTTATGACCTAGGGGCTATGTCACCAGGGGTGGGGAAGGAGTTCGGGGTCTATGCTGGTCGTATGGTTGTATCCGCCTGTTCATGCCCAGTAAGTGTATATATGGTTATAGGGTGGGGATCTCAATAGTTTCCAAGTTATGAACAAGGGGCTATGTCCCCGGGGGTGGGGAAGCAACCATGTGTCTATGCTTTTGGATGGTTGTATCTGTCTGTTCTTGTCCAGTAAGTGTATATATGGTTATAAGGTGGGGATCTCAACGGTTACTTAGTTATGACTCAAGGGGCCCACCCACACCCTCATGTTTCACCTCTTGTGACACCCGGGGCGGCCCCAGTTCTGCCCTTCTTGTTTCGGAGAAGAAGATTTTGAAATGTTTTTTCTATATACTTCTATGTAAAAATGAAATTGTTTACCAAATCTGGGGCCATTATTTTGTCAAAATGAATGGAAGAGTTATGGGGATTGATAAGGGGCAGAATTTGATGGGAAACTTTAGTATAAAGTTTTAATGCAATAGCGTCAGCAGTATTGAAGTTATAAATCTATTGCACAAAAAAATTCAGGTGAAGCTGGGGACGCCGACGCCAACGCCAACACCGACGCCGACGCCATGGTGAGTAGGATAGCCCTCACTATTCTTCGAATAGTCGAGCTAAAAACAACAAAGTCGATGAAATAATAAAAGTAGGGAAGGTAAATGGAATGAAGTTATCGGAAAAAGTTTACTCATGTTAACTGACCTAACCAAAGTGAGGTTTAAGGAAACTAACGCAAAATGTGACCTTGACCTTGGTATTTTTTGTCATTCAGCGATGTCCACCAATGCCAAAAATGCATGTGGCCAAGTGTCAAAGACATTAAGTGAAGCATTCACATGAAGTTAACTGATTTTAAGTTACCTAACCAATCTTAAGTTATCTAACCAATGTTAAGTTTGGGGAAAATAACGCTAAATATGACCTTGACCTTCGTAATTTTGTCATTCAGCGATGTCCACCATATAACCAAGTATCAAACTAAGAAAATGAGGCACTCACATACAGTTAACTGAGGTTAACTTACATAAGCAAGGTTACTTTACCTAACCAAGGGTAAGTTAGGGGAAAATATGACATTGACCTTTGTAATAGTGGCATTACATGATGTCCCTTGATCCAACAAAGCATCTAACAAAGTTTCAGAAAATATCGATTAGCGGTTTTTGAGATATAGTTGATTTAAAATGCGGACGCCGCCGCCGGAAAAGTGACTGCTATGTCTCGCTACCCACTATCGTGAGCAAGACAAAAAGGGAGATCATTTTAAATTTACGAAATTTGTAATGTTTTTGTTTGATAATTAGGATTGTTTGTGGACACATATCATTAAACATTGACAGAATGGACAATTCTTGTTAAGGAAAACCGGTAAATTTGTTCAGAGCGATACGTTTGTATATGTGAGGTTATTTTGATACTTCGCTTAGAAAATAATAAAATAACACAATTTGTTGACAATCATATCCTTACCTAGCATTTCTAATATCTTCAAACAATTATATCAATGTGTATTTGTTTAATCTTATGTCTCTAAAATGTCGCGCAAAACCTTTTTTGTTCAGTATAGTTATTGGTACAGTACGGACCTGCGGCGCCACTGCGTATGGACACTGTGTTTTCTATAGGGCCGTTATTTTCCTTTAACTAATGACCTATCGAAAGAGTTTATAAATTTAAGCGAACTGACAGTTGCAATTTGGTCAGAAACAACAGTCTAAGAAGTAAACATCATTAAACGGAAGATATTTTACCGAGTTGTAATCAATGAAGTGTTGAATCCTCAGACTTGGTTTACGTAATAATGATATTATATGGAACAATGCTCTGTCCTGTTAAAAAGTGAAAATAATATTCTGTAAACAATCAATTGTATCCGTGTATTTGAACAACTTATGAACGTCTGCTCTTAAGTAAATATATAACCAAGCACGTTTGTTTCCCTGTTAATGATTTTCCGACAGTGTGAGCACAGTGTATGTATGTATGTATGTATGTGTGTGTGTGTGTGTGCGTGCGTGCGTGCTTGCGTGCGTGCGTGCGTGCGTGCGTACTTGCGTGCGTGTGTGCGTTCTTGACCCTCTCTTCCAATATACGCATATATACGGTTTCAGACCGGTAAAAATCACAAGATCAGTCACAATTTCCACAACATTCGCTCACTTAAACTCACTTCAAATAAGTGAATTACACGCAATTAGCTCGAACATTGTGGAAGAAGAAATACGATTCTTTTTTCCAAACATTTCGCGTCTTTCATTCACACTATGCGTATTTTGAAATAAACATATGTCCAATCGCATCGTTACCTACCCTCTGTGTTCATATCTCCAAAGACATAGTTTTGACAAACACGATAAAATACCGTGGGATTACTTTACGCATGTGGATTTATTGAAGTGCTATTAATTAGTATCACGTGATATCATAATTATAACGAATTCATTTGAAAATTACCTACGAGCATTAAGAGTATTGACAAATGACGTGATATTAATTACTTATCACGTGATATCGAACTTATAGGTTAATGTATTGACATTTTCTACGTCCAGTTAGATAGACATGTAGAAACAATGGCATAACTCTAAATACTAAAATAAAAATAAAATATATCACGCGATATCGTAATTATAGCGAAATCATTCAGGTTAAAAATTACCTACGGTCATTAATGGTGAAAATGACAGGTGTGTCTAGCTTCTAGGAAGTATCGATGACAGGGTTAAACACGTTGTTATCTGATCTAAATATAGCCAGTGACAGGTATAAATATGATTATTAAATATCAGTGTTAAGGAATACATACTAAATTCGATATTTAAAGTTGGATATTTCATTATTTTAACTGCTTCATTTTTGAAAAACCGATAATGATACTTCTAGTTAATTGGAAAACCCCGATGTATTAATAGATGCTGACTTGCCTCTGCTTGTTTGGACATGTTAAAACAAGTACAAACATATATATATCTATTATTCATTTGATTGGTTTATTTTACCACCATCTCAACCACCACCACCACCACCACAACCACCACCACCACAATACCTCAAAGTACCCCACAGTATTCCCATAGTACCCCTACAATACCCCAACAGTACCTCACAGTATCCCTACAGTATCCCAAGCGCATCACCCCTGCAACAGCCTTACAGCACCCCTATATCATCCATGCAGCACCCCTAGAGCACCCCTACAGTATACATGCAGTACCCCTACAACACACTTACAGCACCCCTGCAGCACCCCTACAGCACCCCTACAGCACCATCAGCACCTTAGAAGCACAATTACAGTACCTCCATAATAACATACGATAACCCCACAGTATCCTCACAGTACCCCACAGTACCCTTACACTACCCCACAGTACCCCTACCACAGTATCCCACAATATCCTACAGTAGCCCACAATACCCCTACAGTATCCCACAATACCCTTACAGTACCCCCACAGTACCCACAGTACCCTACAGTACCACCACAGTACCTCCATAGTACCCCACAGTAACCCCACAGTACCCATACAGTACCCCACAGTACCCCTACAGTACTCCAAAGGTACCGAAACAGTACCTCAACAGTACCCCAACAGTACCCATTATACCCTACATTATCCACACAGAACCCCCACAGTACCCCTACAGTACCCACATAGGATCCCACAGTACCCATACAGTAACTCCACACCCTGACAGTTACCCAAGCGTCAGCGGCCTTGCCAATACCTGTCAGTTATCTGATCAAGGACTTGATATGTAACATATGGCTATCAAGGTACCAACAATTCCCTCTGCCGAGACAAAATAGCAGTTTTATATAGAATATATAGGGTAAAAAAGCGGTATATATATTGTCCGTTAAGACTGACCTGTACATTATCGTTAAACGGTATTAGTAATACCACTATAATTATATAAAATCGACCAATCAACACGCAGATGTTTCGTGTATGTACTTGATTTAATGCATCTAGAAACAATGAGTCATCATCTATTAATACATCGGGTTTTTCCAATTTTCCCTGCGATATTGATTGTCATAACGTATACGCCTTTCAGTTAACCGATGCATTATCGATTTTTCAAAGATACCAATACTATTATAGTCACAAAGTGGTGGTGGTGTGTGGTGGTGGTGGTGGTGGTGGTGACGGTGGTGGCGGTGGTGGGTGGTGGTGGTAGACCATTGTTATGTAATGACTAAATAGTTTTTATACACGATTTATATAGTTACGTATATTTGATTGAGCATGGGAAACACCCGTCATTTTTCAATAATGACCGTAGGTAATTTCAACCAGAATGAGTTCACTATAATTACGATATGGCATGATACATATTAGAATTATTCCATTGTTTCCACATGTCTATCTAATCGAATGTAGAAAATGTCAATACATTAACCTATAAGTTCGATACCGCGTGATAACTCATTTATATCACGTCATTTGTCAATACTATTAATGACCATAGGTAATTTTCAACCCGATATCGCATGATAATAATTAATAGCACTTCAATAAATACACATGTTTATCAAATTGAACGGAAAAATGTCAATACTTTAAAGATATCGAGGAACTATCGCGTGATAACTAATTAATATCACGTCAGCGAATCGGGGCTCATTAACGGAAACATCTCCGATATTGTACCCACCTGATTACGTCATTACATTCAAATTCCGATCAAATGCCTGAGGTCTAATTGGGGGTAAACCGTCGCCCCTACTACTGCCAAGTTTGGAGCGTAATAATACGTTTCACGATAACTCATTCAGTCAAAACGCATCATTTGGTATTTTCATCCAAATGTTAACAAGAATACAATATGTTTCTCCCTATTTTGTTTAGTCACGACGTATATTTCACTTTTAATTGATTTTAATTTTAGTCAGTGTCATCTTCACAGCGTACTGTATTGGTATTCGCACACAGTTGACATTTTTTAATCACGTTGCACGCTGGCATCTAACAGGTTTTAGAAATGATTTGTATCAAACTTTTTAAAATCAAATGTGAATTTATGAATGATAGATTTCGAGATTCAATGTAGACAATTGTTTTTAAGTCATAAACAAGATGCCGGCGCAAAGACAACACGGGTGGTGTCAGACCGGTGAAAATCAGCCCATTGAACACAGTGTAAAATAGGCTATTTTTGAAGATCATTCACAAGTTCCACAGCACTCGTTCGCTTAAAACTTTAGTTCTGTGAATTGTACACATCTGGCTCGCAAACGGTCCCATATATGGAATAAAACAACGATTCAGTTTTTCAACGTTCATTCACACTATGCATATTTTGAAAGATATTTTGAAATAAACATCTTTCAAAACCACATCTCTACCTAACCTCTGTGCTCATACTCTCCAAAGAAATAGTATTGACAAACACAGTAAACTACTTACTATTTATGAGAACAGACATACTATTTTAACATCAAGTTAGATTTAACAATGAAATAAAAACTAATCTTGAGAAAAACACATGCAAACTAGAAACTTTGGATTTTTCATGGAACTATTTTAGCACCCTATGACCCGGAAGTACCACTTTTAGCAAACGTGTTGTTACCTTTAAATGGTGTTTTACGTCATTTATAACACATGTTAGGCCATATGTGATTTGCGTGTGCTTGCACCCTAATTTTTCCTGGAAAAAAACAGTACTGTATATAACCCTCACGCCATCCGTAAGAATCGACACTTTCTCACTTACAATTTGAGCTCCCAGTGGGATTGGAACCCGCAGCGGTGAGAGGCGAGAAAGTTTACAAAGCAACGTCGTTAACTCCTCGATCACGGAAGCGTTAAATGTTTCCTACGTCAATAATTAATTAGTATCAATTGAATTGATTAAAAAACAATTGAATTGCATCATTTTACAGAACATAAAGTAACATTTACATTTATACGGACTCGATGTGCCGTTTTATATCATTTTTATCGCATAAATGTCGGTGTGGGAGTGTAATCAAGTCATGAAGTTATTATTACACGAGTGAAATAAATACGGAAATCGTAGCCGTTTAAAATACCGGATTACTGACGTAGTTCCGTTGTTCGTTGGCGTACGAAGAAGGCTGTGTGAACACCGCTCCAATCCACCTTAATGTCAATGTTTTCCTCGCTACCCAAATCTTTCGAAAAAGTCATGTTTCATTTCGCGACACGAAATGAAGAAATATAAATCTAAAACAATAACACCGTGCCGAGCAGAAACAATGAGGACAGAATAAATGTTTGACATGCATTTTGACAGATCAATCTGGTGACGTTCAGTTTTCAATGGCCAACAGTTACACGCTGGCTATCTCGGGCCATCGGAACTGATCAAGCAGGCTCTCAAAAGGCCACGTTTGATCAGGGTCTTGACGCGCTTTAAATTGATCATATCCAGGTAAACGCTTGTCATTTTCAACGGGACGGGTACAACACAGACGAACTTTTGATTCGCCGCAAAGTGGAGTTTCTCTTAAGCCCGGTACACACGGTAAGATATATCTCATAGGACAAATCTTATAAGACAAATCTTATACAATCTATCTTATGAGATTGCCTGCCTGTACACACGGTGAGATTAATTTTATGGGATTTTCTGGTGACTCATAAATAATAGTAATACATACATGCATGCATGCACACACACACACATACTCTCTCCCCCAACCACCCTCTTGCCCCCCTGCCTGTTTGCTTGCCTGCCTGCCTGCCTGCCTGCCTACTTACATAGATGCATACATATACACGTACAGGCGTATGTACGAACACACATACACACATAAACGGAACGGATACATGGAATATACCCACACTTTTCTCTACTTTATCGATTTTTTATGGACACGGACCAGGACATGGATCAGGACACGGATATGCTAAGACAAGTCTGTGGTCCTATTCAAAGACAAATGATATATATATGTTTCCTGCCATGTTGCTATGTATGAACTAAAATACCCGCGTGAACAAAGCAGTGTAGCCCCTATGCTGCGAAATTTATGTCAAAGTACACCTCGGCCTGTCGCCACGTGTGGTTGGATGGCGGTGCTTTTGATCTTGTCTTATGGAAATAGAGCATGTTCTATTTCTGGAAGACATCTTTCAGGCCATAAATTGTGTCTTAAGCCCCTGAACACACGATGCAATTTGTCTCACAAGACATATCTTATAAGATAAATCTTACCGTGTGTACCGGGCTTAAAAGACACATTTCCCAGCTGATTGTAGTCGTTGAAAAATCATGGATAGCATGCTTTTTAACTGCTTACTTCTCGCTGACTGATTACCACAGAGACATTATATTGAGGCCCCATCACAGTTTTTTTCTTTTCATTTACTATTACCTTTGTTTTTTATATAAAATATATTGTAACTAAAAACACTAGATTGTTTATTATGGGGAGCATATAGTCGCCGCTTTTTCCGTCCGTCCATGTGTGCGTCCGCTCGTCACCCTTTTTGTCCGGAGCATAACTCAAAAAGTATGCTTGCTTAAAGTTTGTGTGAATGATTAGGACAATCAGACAGTGTGCAGTTCATAGGAAGCATAACTCTAGCTCCACTACTTTTTTTAATTATCTCTCTTTTTTGAAAAATCTTATCCGGAGCATAATAGAGTTCCATACGGATTCATTTTGAATAAGGAAGCACTCACACTAAACATTACTTTTTTTTCTGTAACTTTCGGGAGGTTCTACCGATTCTCTTGTTATTATTAATATGAAATAACAAACAACAACACACGAACTAGAAGTGATAAGAAGCAAAATATAACGACGACGACGGACAGACAACGGACGGACGACGGTTGAAGAGTGGTTCCAAAACATCACATTGAGCCTTCGGCTAAAGTGACCAAAAACACTGACAGATGACAACGATTTTTGAATTTTGAAGTCCCGATGAGTTTCTTGCATTTGAGATGTACTAAAACATGGCAGAGAAGTAACTGATAATAGAGTATATTGTGCTAAAAGTACAAAAACTATTAATAGTTAACACGGGTCTTTTAAGAAAATCCATCTATGCATAATTGTTTTAACATATATACAAGTGCACATAAAATGCAAAACGGTTATAATTTTTACTACATTATTATACTCTTTAGGGGACGGGCCTCATCCTTTGACAAAAACCTAATAATCTCAATTTCCTTGTGCAAATGTATTTCTAACAGCGATTTACAGTTACCTATAGAAATTCTCTCCCCCCCACCTCCCCCCTCCCCCCCCCCCCCCCCCCCCCCCCAAATACAATAGGCTCGAATGTGTCTTTAACCTGTTGTGCAGGGCGTAGTATATTACTGTTTATCTATTGGATTTGATTGGCATGTTTTAAATTGTTCAATAAAATTGTATGTAGAATTTGATCGGATGATATTTACATCTGACCTGTGTGTGTTTACTTTCACTATGATATGCGTCTAAATTGACTTCAAATAATTAAAAAAAGATAACTCAGTACTCCTCTAAACGATGAGGTCATACCAGATAGACAGGAATTTTGAAACTGGCACATGTCCAACTGCATTCTTTAGAATTATTTATTTTACATGTTATAAATTGATAATTTTTTATTTTTTTTAATAAATCAATAAAACAATAATGTTACGTGTTGACCAAATTCCATACAGCGCTTAATTGCTAATGGATAATGTAGAGAATGATAGCAATGCAGCAGTGTGTGTGTGTGTGTGTGTGTGTGTGTGTGTGTATGTGTGTGTGGTTCTTAGGTTTATAGTCCTCCACCAATAAATCATCTAAGCCGTTAGGTATCTCCACGAGATGGGTACAATAGAGTCTGGACTATGATCTGCGTTGAGTATGTTGGTTGATCTGGTGCCGCTGTATAGTCGTTTGTTTCCGTTGTCTGTGTGTAGTTGGTTGTCGCTTCCGCTCTGTGTAGTTTTCGCTGTGACGGTGATGTGGGGGAGGGTGGGGGTGGGGCTGGACGACATCCGCTAGGTGGTTGGTCAACGAACTACTGGGCAGTTGTAGTTTAGGTATCGCAGTTTGGGGCCACACCCATCACAGTATGACACCTTGGCCGCACACACCATCCGACGGCCAGTACATCCTCCACTCATTGGTCTTCAGTCTCCCCAGCGCCGATCCCTATTACTACCTATATACTGTTGTGTTTTGGTAATATTACATTTTATAGATATGTTTTTTATGCAATCTTTGTGTGAAAGTATTGAAAGTTCCAAATAGGTTATAATAGCGTAAATGAGTCTCCATGACCCTTCCATAGTAAAGTTAGAATGTTGACAACCTGTTAAAAACTCAAACCTGATTAGAATTCTGGGAAACTTATTTTATCATGCAAATAAACATGTCTGCTATTAAATATAAACAAGGAAATAGGGGGTTTAATACCTTCTAAGAAACATTTCTTCAGTTGTATAAAACACCGGGTCAAAGCTATTTTTACCCCTTGCAATTTCGTACCCTGTCTACTTTCTATTCTGAAATTTATATCAAAAACTGTCAAAAACATGATGAGCTCCCTTTTCAAATATTAACAACATGTCTAAAATACAGTTACAGCCAGAAAATAACAGGAAATTGCACTAAAAGAAGGTTTAAAAGAAAAAAAGATTAGCACTCTTTAATACATAACTACATTCGACTGCACTAGGCGAGCACATCCGGTTGATTTAGTGTAATTAAACCTATTACCTTGCATACAGAGTGTAACACAAGCCGGACTAGTGTGTGATCTGATATGCTATGCAGTGTATTCTATACTGGTCACACAGAGGTGTTTTGTGTAGTTCTTACACAGTGTCTACACGGGGTGTAATTGGAGAGACTGTGTAGTCCTTTAAACAAAGGAAGGTCAAACTCAAACTGGGGTTAACACATGATGTGTTGGGAAAGATTCACTCACTTACAAGGGGCTTGTGTTAACACATGTGCATTACACAGTGTTTACACGTTGTTGTTGTTGTTATTTCTAAGGTTTAAAGACCGTCCGCCAACTAAAGCGCCAGGAAGACCCTGGCGCTATGGGCACAATAGAGTCTGGTCTGTTCTAGATGAGTGTGTTGGTTGATCTGGTGCTGCTGTGTTGCTGTGTCGTCGTTTCTCTTGTAGATGTGTAGTGTTGTGTCGCTGCTGCTCTGTGTAGTTGTCGCTGTGGCGGTGAAGTGGTGGTCTGGTGGTCGAGGTGGCCTGCATCCGCTACGGTGGTGAAGCTACATCCGCTAGTGTATTGCCCTACAGTCGCTAGTGGTCGGGGGTCCTTGTATTTGGGGCCACACCCATCACATATGGCCCCTGCGCTGCAAGCATTATCAGACGGCTGTATTTATCATGAATCCCTCTTCTGTTGTCAAACTACGGTCGAATGCAGGCCTCGGCGTCGATCCCTAACTATTACTAACTAAATACTGCTGCTGCTACTTCTACTGTGTGTTGGTTGATCTCAGCTCTGGCCCGCGGACTTCTTTCTGACAACTTCCAAGTTCTCTACTTCCGTCTGATGATGAGTGCCTTGATGGGGACGCAGGGGACTTCTTCACTATCAGTCAAGTGACACTCAGGCTCCTGAACCGAGACAAACCAGTTCAGAAGTACTAGTGTGTTAGTCACTATACGCGAATATAGTGATTTACCCCACCGGTAATGTTGTACAGGGCTGGCAATGCGTACCCCCATACAAACACCATGAGTGTCACCAGTGCCCTCTCCGCGACGTGCACGCTGTGAAGAGCAGGAGAAGCACACAGTGTTTACACGGGGAGATTGTGTAGCCTTTAGACAAAGGAAGGTCAAACACGGGTTAACACATGATGTGTTGGGGGAAGATTCACTTCCTTATAAGGGGCTTGTGTTTACAAACGTGTTGGGGGTTGGTGTTACACACTGTAGTTGTATAAAACGTGTGGCTCAGAGATATTGGGGATCTTTTGGCATTATTTTCGGCTTAGAATACTTCATATTAGGGGAACTTCAAAACATCAAATTATTACAAAGCGTGAAATGGAACTTTGAATAAAGTGAGAAAGTGACATTAATTTGATCATTCTAATATTAGTATATTATGAACATTGCATTAATTGAAGAAATATATATAAATTCGTGTTGTAAAGAATATTTGACTTTGTGTTTCCTTACATCATAATTTGTTAACTCGGTCACAAACTACCAGTCGTAAAGACATTAACAAATTCATAGGATTATAAAGCGGCGGGTATGAATAAATGAACATCGTTATTAAATTATACAACACTAGTTGAAAGCGGAGAAAATACCCGTTTTGTAAAAAAAATTGCAAAAATACGTATATATACGGCATACAATCTACTGCTAATGTGGGGGGGTTGATCTCAGCTACGGACTTCTGACTTCCAAATAACCCTTAGCCCGCTATGAATGTCCTTTCTTTAATTTAGACCAATCCACTATGTAACAAAGGAGTTACTCGCAGGCTGATCTTGGTTAACAATGTACGCAAAGGCTATTGTAGTCGCCATTAGCAGGCTAAGGGTTAATAAAACTTGCAATATTATTACAATGAAAGATACTATTAAGTGATTATATTCCATTCAATTTTTCGCCTTAATTAATAGCTAATTGTATTATATTTTCTCTGTAATATAGTTTATAAATGTATATTTCCACTGGAGCCATTTGGCTCCAATTTTAATACTTTGGCACCAGCTTATCTCATTTGACGCTAGTGGTGGCTCAAAGAAATATAAGCCAGAGGGGATCCTAAATTAATAGATTCATATCGGGACAAAGTTTTTTTATCGAAATTAATAGTTGCCTTTCATCTTGCATTGATGTTGTTTTTTTTCTCAATATAATGGGATTGTAATATACGTGAGGTGTTCCGTAAGTAACATACGTGAGGTTTTCCGTATTTA
Organism: Cyrtodaria siliqua; assembly: GCA_037043455.1. Taxonomy (NCBI): domain Eukaryota; kingdom Metazoa; phylum Mollusca; class Bivalvia; order Adapedonta; family Hiatellidae; genus Cyrtodaria; species Cyrtodaria siliqua. The sequence continues at coordinate 126,927 of JAWPHD010007347.1, forward strand.
ATATACGTGAGGTGTTCCGTATGTAATATATGTGAGGTGTTCCGTATGTAATAAACGCGAGGTGTTCCGTAAGTAACATACGTGAGGTGTTCCGTATTTAATATACGTGAGGTGTTCCGTATGCAATATATGTGAGGTGTTCCGTATGTAATATACGCGAGGTGTTCCGTATGTAATATACGCACGGTGTTCCGTATGTAATATACGGGAGTTGTTCCGTAAGTAACATACGTGAGGTGTTCCGTATTTAATATACGTGAGGTGTTCCTTATGTGATATACGTGAGGTGTTCCGTATGTGATATACGCGAGGTGTTCCCTATATACTAAGACTTGGTATATTCTGGAAAGAAAAACAAAAAGCGACGGATAATGATTTATTGATTTATTTTTCAAAAACAGAAACACATTTTTAAACGGTTTATTAAGGTTTGATTATTTTTGTTTTGATAATCACTTTTAGAAACACCTGTCATATATTGGAAAACTAATGACCCTAATGCCTTCCTTAAACTATATTTTCCTCCCGATGGAATTTAACTGTTGTAAATGGGAAAACAATCACATGGTGCCAAATCAGATGAGCATGGTGGATGTGACAGAACTCACATCTTCCCTTTTCCAGGAATGTTGTTACTTTATTAGTATTATACACTGTCATGGAGCAATTTAATTTGTTTAAGCGCATATGTATAAAAAAGGACCGTTTCGATTTCTTGAGAACTTGTAATGCCGGACCGTTGTGGCTGAGAAAATGGCATACATAACCTTCCTATCCTTCTGTGTACGCTTGGCAATACAGGGTATCCTAGCGTTTCTAATGGCCTTTACTCTCGTATCCACTTTTTGTATTGGGTCTAAAAAAAAGTAGCCAGGTTTCGTCGGCAGTGTGGTGTTGTCTGGAAATTCACGACGACCATTTAAGAAGGAAAACAAAATCAGGTTTCAATACGGTTAGAACTTTTGACCAACAACCGCATCATGATTGTATTATTGCGTCTGTGTTCTAGCTGGATGTAATAATTGACACAAGAAATTATTATGAACTATTGATATCTGTACACCAGTACCTGTTTGCTAACACGTCAGTACAGTGACGTCATGTATGAGATAATATACAAAGAACATCCGAATCATTCAGTCTGCTATTCTGACATTCTGACATTTCGTTAAGTGAGATGGGGATTAAGCACTTAACTTACTCGAAGATAATTCTAAAAAGCAATATAATAAATACCGACTATAATATTTACATTTATAATGAAAACGCTTTTAGTGTATTATTGTTGGGGGGTTTTATATTCGAAATGAAAAATATTGCGGAAGTGGGCGTGTCTAGGTGTGGCGCGAACTGATTTTATTCAATAGTATCATACAAATGGCATGTTCTCCAGTAAGTTGTTCTCTTAGTTGTAATAACAATGAAAGTTTAAGCAAAAATCGATATCTTTTTTCAGTTAAAATCAATCCCAATATGAAACTGGTCCAAAAAAGGAAACTGATGAAAAACACTCATAGTATAGTTCAATTTAAATAAAACGATTAAATCCAATAATTATGTGTTTCAGCAGGTTATGAAAACATTAAAATAACTTAAAGCTAGCAAAAAGCACTTCGGGCTCCACACACTTTAAACTACCCTAATTGTCCGTACCCTGTTGAATGGTTTGAAATATCCAGTTCATTGCTAAATTAAACATTATATTCTGACATTGGCCTGAACGTATCTGCACGCCACGGCGGCCAATACGATCATAAAAACAATTCACTAACAGACAGCGGTAGGGATCAAATTTGTATAAATTACAAATAAAAAGATTGTCATTGCCTTGCGTGGCTAAGAATATCATCATAAACACTTGCAGTCACGAACGTGTCTGGGAATGTCCATAAGCAATAGCACCAAGAACATGACAATCAAATCCCAGTAGGATGGTGCAGAAATGCCCAATAATAAGACAAATATGATACGTAGTTCTAGTAAACAAGAAAATATGCAAGAACGTGATTTGAATAAGTATCAGACTCAATCCGGAAACAATATTCAAATTGTTATTATGCGACGAACAATAACACAAAGAAAATGTCAAATCTAAATAAACATACTACTACAAGTAGGATTAAAAGTCAAACAGGAAATGTAGCATTCACAGAACACAGTCACCAAAATCACACATACAAAACTAACAATGACAATTAAAAGGAAAAAGCAAAGTCAAACAAATATGAGGTATAGACCAAGTTCTACATTTTGAAACCTCCAAACCACCAAAGATGACCCTCAAGCATTTATTTTGCGTCAGTACACTTCTATTGCAATAGCATTCAATTTAGTATACACCATGCATGCCCATATTGGTGGTGGGGGGACCAATTAGAAGATTATGAACAGAACAGAAGATATATTTTATTTAACTTCTACATACGTACATCGTCATTTATAAATACATCAATATAATTGTTCATACACAAGTCGCGTGATTCTACAAATGAATCATTTTATATCAATAGTTTGAGTAATATATTATTAGTTATTAGATTTCTTGACAGGGGACATGGGCTCACATTCCCTGCCTGGAAATTATATTCACCCGGGGGAATATATATTTCCAGGCAGGGAATGTGAGCCCATGTTCCCTGTCAAGAATAATCCTCAGAATATGACTTACAGCGCATGATAGATGCATTGCTAAACGGGTGTAGGCGAGAGAGAGTACTTATAAATACTGACAAGTCAAAATGCGTTCATTTTAGAAAAAGTACGTCACGCTAGGTGTAATTTCGTGTTTAAAGTGGGAAATAACATATTAGAAACTGTGGAACACTATAATATCTAGGTGATATTCCAAGAAACCTGGACTTTTCTTTAAATTGTGACGCTCTAGCAAAAGGAGCTGGTCGGGCTTTAGGAAGCGTAATCTCAAAAATACATCAGCTTAAAGAATTTGGTTTTAAATCATACGAAAAACTATTCTACAACTGTGTAGTACCTATTATTGACTATAGTCCGTCTGTTTGGGGGGTTTAAACAGTACCAGTGGATTGATAATGTGCAAAGTAGGGCATCTAGATACTACTTCGGAGTACACAGTTTTGCCCCAACGCCGGTGATTAATGGCGAGACAGGCTTGTTACCGAGTGTATACAGACAATGGGTATCAATGTTGTGATTATGGAATAGATTGATACGTTTTAGTGACAATAGGTTGACAAGGCGTGCTTTTAATAATGACTATGATCTCTGTGTTAATAATTGGTGTAGTGACGTAAAACATTTC